>VURO01011224.1:72387-112636 GCA_015108175.1 Pelvicachromis taeniatus
CACACACACACACACACACACACACACACACACACACACAAAACACATACAACTAAGCCTCCATCTGTTGAGGGCTTAGTCTGAATGAGTTATTCTGCTATTGTTAAGTGAAGTTATCGTTTGGGACTCATGCTGACAGTGTACTGGCCCTGTGTGTGTATACATGCGCGTGTGTGCTTAAGGGTATAGATGTTCAGAGTGGAGCACTGGTCTTATGGTAGGTGTGTCAGAGCTACAGTCTGTGTTGTGGATTAGCATGTTGGATTGGAAGCCATCTGGCCATTTTGTCTCTGAAAGGGGAGGGGAGTAAGCAGGAGAGATGGATGGAGAGAGACGGGGAAAGGGAGAGAGAGAGAGAGAGAGAGAGAGACAGAGGAAACACTCACACACTGACACATTGACACAGCTCCCCCTGTAATCTGCCTACTTGATGTCTGTTGCTACTTAGACAAATATACACACAAGCTTATTCTCTGTGTTTATCTGTTGTTTGTCTGGCTGCATTCATTAGAAAAAAGATATTCCTTGCAGTTTATAATGTTTCAAATACACACTGCAAATGTGGCCTCAACACAGATATTTCAGACGTATTTAAGTTCTAATGCCTTAACAGTAAGATGGATTTTCCAGATGGATGCCGGCTGCGGAGAATATAGGGATCAAATTTTGCAGGGGGAGTGAGGGGATTGGGGGTGGGTTAAAAGATTAAAAAGTTTCACTTGGTCATGGGTTTGCAGAGAGTTGGAGAAGGGAGTGAACTTGAATAAGTCTGAAGATGAACAGACTGAAGAATGTAAAATATTGAAGGCCATCAAGTAGGAATAGTTTCCAGAGAATGAAAGAACTCTTGATGATCTGCAGATGCTGACCATAAGGTGACTGTTTAATCTCCTCTTTTATAAGATGCAACTCCCTGATCATTTGAAATTCACTTTTCAGGCCTTCTTATTATTATTCTGTTTGTCTGTGCTTTGCTTCTTAATGAGAGAACTTCACATTGGCTCCATCTGTCAGGATTGTATATCAAAGATTCTTAGTGTGTTTGGAAAATATCTGGCGAGCCAAAGAAAATTCAGGGCAATGTTTTAATGGAAAAGGGGGAAAAAAGTTTTACTTTTGTCCATATGATCTTAGCTCTGTGTCTTCAGGTAGAGGAGACATTGGGGCAGTGTTGATGCACTGGTTTGCCTCCAGATGAACTACTAGTGCTTCAGTTTCTGGTCTCAGCTGCATCGAGGTAGAGTGAGTGTGTCTCAGCTGATTCTCTTGTTGAGACAAATATTAGTCCCATGCTAGTGTTTAACTATGTAAAACCACAATGTAGCTCTGTGCACTTTGCAGGGGAAAGGTTATTAAAGTAGTGCAGAGTCGGCTGTAGTGAGAGAACAGTAAGGCTATATGATGAACAAACGGAGCATGCCACAAGGCCATGCTTTTTAATACATCACACAGTTTCAAGGGAAACTATTTTGTGACCTTGCATACTTTGCTGGAATAAATAAAAAGAAAGCACTTGGGGAGACTGTTTCCAGTCTTTCCTTTATCCATTACAATTGGTACATTTTAGCCTTTTCAACGGTACTCGGAGCAGGTGCACCAGCTGGCTTAGGAGGGAAATCATGCCCCTTTCTGCCTCCAGCTGGCCCTCGGAAAAGCACATCCATCCCACAATAGTGGATAAAACCCTGTGGTACCTTTTTTTTAAACCTGACAATAATAAAACAGGTGATGCTTTCCTGTATTTGCTATGCTTTGGGTTGTATAAAAAGTCGGGTCAACAGTCTTTGAAGAAAGAAATGAAAGTATAGTTTGATTGTAAACTGAGACAAATTACCTGTTAGTCATGAGAGGTTTTACCTGTAATAAGCCTGTGAAATGAAAAACTAGGTGTGTGAATGCTGCGTCTTGCTATTCCTTTTGAAATTCATGTTAAGGTTATTAAGGTAATTTAAACTTAAAGATTCATGAATCTTTACTAATAGTGTGTTTATTTCATATAAATAAAACTGTGGATTCTAACCATCTGTGCTGTTCAAGGTGCTGAGCTTTTTTTGTTTGTTTTTTTTTGCCTCCTGCATAAATTACAACTTCTCTGTCTGCCCTTATGTTTTCTATAAGTTTCTAACACCAACTATTATATCTTTCCCAAAATCATACCAACTTGTAAAATGTTTTAGACAGCTTAAATATTTTGCAGTATATACATTTAAGAATAGAACAAATCAAGGATTTAAAAAAAAAAAGAAATTGTCATATTGCTCTTCCAGTAAAACATTTTCTCCGGGTGATCTGTTATACTTTTAATAAGGATGAACATATACTGTGCATTTGAAGGCTTGCTTTTACATTTATGAAAATCACCATGTAGGTTTTCTGAGGGTAGATGTAACCATAATTAGAAGAGGGGGTGGAGTGCTAAGTTAGCAGCTAACCTTTACATGCTTGGTTAGCTAGCTGCATCTATAACCTTGATGCAACACGAACACTGTAAAAAGACTGGACCTCAAACCATAATATTTGTTGAATAATCATGTTTAAAATGCTCAAAAATGCTCTGCAGACACCGTCAACCGATCCAGTTCACTGGTTCAAATTTGTGTAGGTAAGACAGGTGCTGGCTACAACTACCCCCATCAGGTGTCCCTATTCAATCACTGTAGCCAAGCCCCAAATTTAAATCTTAACCTTTTGTTTGTTTGTTGTTGGATTTCTTTTGTATCAGGCTTTCCCCGTAGTTTTGGCATTTTAACAAAAGAAGGTATTAGGATTTGTTATTGAATTGGAGCGGCTTCAAGTGGTCGCTGGATGAGCTCCACTTTGAGCACATTCTTAATTTTTAAGTGTACTAATTGTGAAGTAATCACTCGGTTGTAGATCAAAAGACCTGGACTGGAACCTCTTAAAAGAGATGATCTCTGCCCTGTCCCATTCAACTCTGAAGAATTTTCTTTATGGAGAGAACATGATCTCACATTGGATGCCATCCAGTCGCCAGCTGTACTGGGCAAGTTTGAGCTAAATGGCCAGGTGTAGCCAGGTGAACTTTCCATTCTCATAGTACTAGTAGCAAACTTGGGACTGCTCTGAGGTTTTACTAGTAATGTTTCTCTAGCAGATATATAAATGAATCCAGAACACGTAAATATTCTTCTATAAATATTCCTTCTTGCTCCCACTGTAGATACATCGGACTAATAAGCAGAATGATTCGAGTTTGTTTTTTCTGTCAGTGTAAAGGACTGATCTGATCCAAAGTCGACCCATGGATTTGGAGCAAACATTAAAAACAGTTGCCTTTCGAAGCAGGATTTGCTTCTATTGATGTCACCTCATGCTGATTCAGTAATGATTAAGGTCTTAAATGTCGGTTTTTGGTAATCAGAAACTGACTCGTCTATTGCTAAGCTGTGTGTACGCATCTGTTCTGTTTAAGTGAGGCTCACACATCACAGAGAAGCAACACTGACCACAACATAATTTTAACTGGAGGTGGTCTGTAACATTTTAGGGTGGGCTATCAAATGCTTTTTTGAATCTGAGAAATGAGGAAGCTCATCCTGTTAAGGAAAGTATTGATCAGTTTGCTCTGTTATGTCATAAATGCCCATAAATAAACTACTAGTCATAGAAATGTGCTTTGAATGCAGTTAGAATGTTCTGTCAGGAAGGAATTATCACATGTTAACAATGCTGCTTAGCTCATTTATACTGCTGGCAGTTGGATCTGATAGAAATTTACCACCTGCCAGGATAAAGTGCTTCAATTAAAACGCACTTCTGTTCTAGCTCATACAGAGACAGCCACTCAAACTGTCATAACACACAGGGAACTGTAATTTTGTCAGCTCTGGCTGTTCACTAGTTTTACCTTGTAACTATAGTTTCTTACATTATTTTAGAAAGCATTTTCCAAGCTAATATTTTTTTGCAATATTTACTCAAAAATCTACAGCCAATGAGTAAAGCAGCACTGCAGGTTTAAGACATGATATTGTGTGTGTGTGTGTGTGTGTGTGTGTGTGACTGTCTGTGTGCATACACACACTTGAGGGAACAGCACTCGAGCAGGTTCGCCAGAACTAAATATTAAATGACAGAGTGAGCTCTCAAGCCTCCCCAGCAGGGGAATTTGGGAAAGGATGGTGCTCAGTAAAATGAGAGTCATGTTGGAGTGTAGACTGTGGGGGTAAAAAGAGCCTGGAGTTTCTGCTTTGTTTTAAATATGAGGATCAGTGTACCAAAATCTGTCAGCAGAGTGTTATTTAATTGAAAGTAAGTCAGCCAAAGAGATAATATTTGGTAATACCATTGAATCCTTTGAATGTGGGGGAATAAATTGGCTAGTGAAGAGAAAATGAGGCAGGTTATATCATGGTGCCTTTGCAATCTAATCAGTGTTGTGCTAATTGGAATGGGACAAGATCAATGTAAAAGTTAACAGACAGAAAGGGTTCATTACAGTAATCTAATTTAGCAAGATAGGTGAGAATATTGTGCGATATTCCTTCATATTATCAGAGAAACAGTGTACAAATATAAGCACTTTAAAACTGAGCGATTTCGTCTTCTTAGTTTTGTATCTAAGTGGTTTAGCTGCTGGAACGCTTAATTTATTCTTGTCATTTGCAAAAAGTCAGTTATATATGATACACATACTATCCAATTTACATAAATTAAATTTATAGTCATAACACTTATTAGATACAGTTTCGGTAAAAAAGTTTGTGAACCCTTTGGCAATGTTTACATTTCTGCCTAAATGTGACATAAAGTTTGATGATAATTTTCATATATCAGAAAAGTAGAAAAACAACCCACTTAAACAAATCAAATGCGAGTGGAAAACAAGTGAGAGAACGTCTACTGTGTACTGTTGATGGTAAAATTAGGATCGGGTGTTTTCAGGTGTTAGTGTGCTGCCCGTTTTTATATTGAAACAAACATGTATCTAAGTCTGATCTTCAAAACAATTATGGCATCAACAAGTGAGATTTATTGATTTTCATCAGTCTGAACAAGGTTACTTAATAAAACAAGACCACTAAACCTGAAGGGCAAGATTTACTGATTTTCACATTTGGTGTGACCTTGACCTTGATCGGATTTTCACCACAATTAAATCAGCCTAAGCTGTTATTGATATCTGCAGTCATACAAAATTTGAACTTGATATCTTGAAAACTGTGCTAAATTGCTAACAATCAGACAGACAGACAAACCTATTGCATGCTCCCTGCCTTCGGGGAGAAAAAAAACATTTGGAGCAACGTTATTATAGTTAAGTAGAGATAAACTAAAAGCTAGAACTAGATGTGAAGAAAAATTTTTATTCACTAAAATAAAATTAAAACTACTTTTAAACTCAAGACCACTGTTTCCCTCCACAGGAGTGGTATATTTTAAGGAATCGTGGGTAATCTTTAAGCAACTAAAAGCCTCTCTCAAATTAGCTAATGGTCATATTTGACTCTACTACAACAAGAAGACTGGATTAAATGGTACAACTGACAGGGCTGCAAGGAGAAAACCCAGAACTGTACTAAAGGAAAAGTGGTTTTCATCTTCTGTCTGTTAATGATCACAAAGACAAGCCAGAAACATATTGGAAAGCCTTTGTGGACAGATGGGAACAAATTCTATCTTTTTGGTTTAAACATGAAACGAAATGAAAAAGGTTGCATTTTCCTGCAAAAGGACCTCAACCTTGATGGTGGGAGAGTCATGGATTGGGTCTGTTTTTACTGCATCTGGGTCAGATGCATTGGCTCGTTCCTAAAAAGGAATACGTGAAATTCCTGTTCTTATACCAATGGAAATATTGTGGGAGGAACCTGAAGGGAAGAGTTCATGTCAGGAAAATCCCGAACATCCCAAATTTGAATGTGTGCTGAACATTAGAACAGGATACAGTTCCTGGAAGCCAATGTGCAAAGCTGCATGAAGTTTAACTACACAATAGGACATGCAATATCCTACATACTAAAGGGTTATTCTTTTTCTGTATGTACATATGTAAATAAGTAGCAATTCCAACAATTGATAAATGACCAGGTGTAATAATTTAATTGAATTTGTTTAATATTGGTTTCATTTGGGGGGTTTGTTTTGTTTTGGAGTGTTAAAGTATTCACAAACTTCTTCTTTTTTTTTTCTATAAATGTGATTTTTCTAGACTATGATCAGATGAAACAAGATCATACTCTTGCTCTTTGCCAATACAAGGTCTAATAATAGGTCACTGATTGGAGATATTCCCAAACTGTGCTGTGTGGTTTTTTGTTTTTAAACGAGCTTTATCACAAACACTGGATTGAAGTAAAACGACATGTTCCGCCTTTGAAAAGCTACTTGGATAGAAAAATATACTCTATGTGCATCAGCCGTGTTTCAGACCTCAGATCTCTGTGTTAATGGACATTTGAAGTGCTATTTCAAAGTGTATTTGAAAGCTGTTTCATTCATTTACTTTTTCCTTTGATATTGTGTAATCATGCTCTAGTTGGCATATTATGAGCGGGTATAAGCCTTTTTACTCACACGATTAAAAGATGTTCATAGCTTTCCCCCAAGGCGCACGTATCCCCTAAAAATAGATGTTTTTTTTGTTTGTTCCAATGAAACATGTGATTCTTTTTACTGTGGAAAAATAAACAAATGAAAGAACTCTCACTCTTCATGCAGGGCGACATACTTTTGTTGTTATATGTTATTAACCTGTTATCAGGCTCTTGAGCAGGTATAGTTATTTTATTATGGAACTTAACCAGATTAACCAGATTAACTCTCAAACGTGTGACAACATCTTTCTACATACAGCCAAACTTCCCCCACTGAAACATGAAACGAGGAATAAATTTGCACACCTCTGTCTCACCTGCCACCTGTTACAATAAAAGTGTGTGAGGCAGCTGTGACTTGTCCCTTTCATGAACCAGACGTGGGAGCTGTATGCAAAGCAGAGTTACAGAGTGTTGCAGTAGCGGCTTTAAACCAAAGAAGTGAAGCTTCATTTGACAAAAGTTGAAATGTCAAAATTTCTTTTGTGACTCAGGAATCAAGTCGCTGTCATCAGTTTTAGATGTGCTTTTGATGCTTTTACTTGGTTTTGTGTTGAACAGTATGACATTAAATTGTAAAATTCACTATATTAATGCAGAACAATAGAAAGAAAGAGCTATAGTTTGAACATTTGTGAGCTTTAGAGGTGCTTGCATGCACATTTTGTTACTTTTGAGAGAGTGCACCCCCTATCAATTCTAAAGTTCAACATATCACACATCTTAAATTTTAATACAACCATAAATGAACAACGACAGATGGGACCGTGTCATTATTTATTCAGTAAATAGCCAAAATGCTGAAACTATATTTCCTGTGAAAACAGGAAATATAGCCAGGTGCTGTAAGTCAAATGGAGTTAATTAACTGATTTTCAGAAGTGTTGGCACTTCAGGTGTGTCATAACAGAATGCAAAGGACAAAGGAAGACAGCAACCATCTTAAAGAAACAATTGTTGCTCCACATCAGTCTCAGAAGGGTTACAAGCCCTTTTAAAAATAATTTAAAGTCCACTATTCTCCACTGAGAAAGATAATTGACAATTTTTCCCAAATAATTTACCAAAAGGTGTATAATCCTCAAATAAACTGCAACAAACCTCTAGGTGAGACTCTACAGGCCTCAGTTAGCATGTTGAATATTCAAGTTAATAACATTGCAGTTAGAAGAACATTGAAGAAGTATGGCTTGTTTGCTTGACTCCCAGGAGAATGCCTCTAATCTCTAAAACACAACATAACGTCATGGTTTGAAATATTACACCTAAACAAGCCAGAGCATGTGTGGACCAGTGACCTTTGGACAAAGGAGATCAAACTGCAGATGTCACCACTCATATTCTCTGTTTGGTTTCATCAAACATGATGCTGTGCGTTATATCCAAACATCTCGTGCCAGCTGTCAAACACGGTGGTGGAGCAGTGATGATCTGGGCTTGTTTTGTAGCCACAGGACACCTTGCAGTCACTAAGATCATGAACTCTGGTTGCCAAAATATTTTAGTCATTAGTCTGACAGCTAAAACTTAGCTCAAGTTGAGTCATAACACAGGCCAGTAACCCCCCCCCGAACACTAGCAACCGTAAGCTTGTGCCCGTAAACCGGAGTGGTTCTACATGCAAGAGTTAGAAGAGTGTGCCACAACATGACATGTCATGTGTTCTTGTTCAGTTCAGGTCGCGTTTACCTAATTTTAAGACCGTGTAAGGATGCGATCATTTGTTAGATCCTGATATGTAAAAGCTTAGAACTGACAGATGGTGTACTGTCTTTTTACCATGACTGTAGCTGTGTGCCTTGCTTCCTGTGCTTATGTTGAGATAAAATATCTGCTGACAGCATTATCACATGTCCCTGTTCAGACATAGGAGTGGCACCAAGCTTCTCATCTGTCTGCAACAAACTGTCAAAAAGTGTTAATGTGGATGACGATCCAAGAACTGCCAAAAATAGGTTTTAACTGTCAGTGTCAGTGCCTGCAGAAATAATGATTTTCTGATTTACCTGTTTCCTGAAATGATGTACACAGAGTTTCAAAGCATAGTCACAGCTTTGTATTGATAAATGAAAACAACTATTTGGCTTTATGTTAATTTTAGTTTGACCACGAGTCCTCTTTAACAGACATGAACGTCAGACATTGCTTCCACTGCCCCCCAATTGAAATGAAAGGGGATGACATATGGAAGCAGAAGCAGCGTTTTGTCTTCTGACCTTGAGGGGCCAGTCACGTGAGAAGAGCATTTGTGTAGTTACATGTCGACAGCTGTTATTGTGTGTCATTTTCACATTTCAGACAAACAGTCTGTAATGTGAAATGTATCTGACCCTGTGTTTATAAAATGCAGAGTAAAGGTTCTGTACAGATGAAGCAAATAACAATGGTGATCTGCAGCTTTGGAGTATCCCTCCTTCCTCCTTATCTTTTGACTGTCCTCAAGCTGTCTATCCCATCCCAAGTAATCAGCATCCTTCATAGAAGGACAGCCAAAGCCAAGTCAACCAGAGAGTGTGTCCTAATCAGGGGCATGGAGAGCTGAGCTTATGGAGCCCTCCCCCCACCGCGGGGCCATTACTGGGCTGCCATGGGCTCAAGATTAGAGCCTCTTCCTGTGGTTAGCCATTCAAATTCAGCATTAATGTTTGAAAGGGCAAGGAAAATGCCTACTCTTCATGGATATATCAATATTTTATAGAAGAGAAATGTGAAAACATATCCAGTAATGTCTGTGCTGGTTTAGTGTTTTATTTATTTATTTTTCTTTCCTTGCACATTTATATATCGCTGTCAAAATGTCACATTTTTCTAAAGCGAGTCAAACAGCATGACGCTGGGGGTGTAACTTCTGTCAAATTAACATGTCGTGGATCAATGTTAGCTGCAGTTCTTCTCTTTTGCATTTTGACTCAATTAAAAGTGAAACGATGGAAATCTGTCTTATAATCTTTTTTCCCTGTTGCTGGTGTAGTTCAGCATCGTACCAGTAAATTGAGTATCAGCAAAAGCCACTTGTACACTTGATTTATAAGAGACTGGGCTGTGTGTGTTTCAGGGACAGTGTACTCACTGACTGCTTGCCTGGCTGTCGGTCTGCACAGTAAATAGGTCAGTGTTTTATGTGAGTGAAGAATCGGTAATGTCTGGGCCTTCATGAATCTGCCATCTTTAGCCGTTCAGCAGAACTGCAGGCAGGAAGGTGATAAGCTAAACAGCCATACAGTATTAGAGACCACATTTAGATTTGTAATATCTAACTGTGATGCTGCTGCTACTGTTTTTGTTTGTTGTGCTCACTCACGACTCCCTGTCATTAAAATGAACAGGATCCCAAAGAGGGTTTTTTTTATTTTTTAGCCATCATTCAGCCACGTTGCTTTCTAAGGACAGTTTTTTCCTAACATTATCATATTTATGAGCACGTCACTGTTTTTATAAAAGTGGTGGGTTCTCCCGAGGAGGACGCGAATGTTGATGAAACAAATCAGTAAACTCGTGACGCCCTTTCAGACAAGTACTTGTTTCTGTTAATCTGACAATATGTCAGCTTCACGTGTGACTGTGCACTTCTGAAAATTTGCCCAGTAAACCCACTTTTAGTTTTGTGACATCACTCTGCCCAAACTACTTGCAGAAGGTCCTTAAATAGGTTTATTGCTGGAAAACGTCTAAACGCATTCGTCAGGAGTTTCATAAACGTCACATTATCAGAGTGTCATCATCAGAGTGCAAAAGACCCTGTTTTAGTTGTCAGAGACACACCGACCTCTCCAAAGCCGCCTAACTCCATCCATATATGTTGCCTTCTCTCACTCGCTCTAAAGTTTCGCATCTATTACAGTGAAATGGGTTTTTTTTCCACTATACCTTTAGATTACTGCTGATATGTGATGGGTCAGGCTAATGAGACCTAAGTAGTGACTGCAATCCGAAATTTGACGAAACATTAAAAGGAATAAGTTCTATAAATATGCATTCCCGTGACTGTGTGTCACAGGATTCAAATCAACTGTTAAAATATTTTCACCAACACTTTAACTGATAGTCAATTATGATTGGGGAATGTGTAGGGCGTACCCAGCCTCTCGCCCTCTGACAGCTGGGATAGACTCCATCCGCAACCTGCCTCCGTGAATTGCATAGGCGGATGGATACAAGTCCACGTCACTGTATGTATTGTGAGCCCAATACATCACGCATGTGCCATGGCTCCTTACTCCTTGTGAATGGGAATGTTTAATAACAGAATGGCTATCTTAAGCCACCGGTGTTACAAATCCATGTCTGAAAAGGCAGAACAACTCCCCCAACTAAACCTCAAGAACTCATTAGTTTTATATTTGAAAAGTTCAAACTCTCCTGTCGTTGTTTGATGTTGTAGCCACCGATTCTTCCCTCCAGACCAGATAGTGACTCGACGGATTAGATCCCCATCGCTGTTGGCAGGTCTCGCTTGTTGAATGTGCACGTTAGTGAATCCACTTCTGTGCGTGACGGTAAAAGCAGTGTGACTTATATTGAAGCTAGCAAAACTGTGATAGCAAAAAAAATGATGTTAACGGATTAACAGAGGCTTTAGTCGCAGCTGTGTAAGTCTTAACAGGACAGGGGCGTTTGTGTTTTTGCACTGATCCATAGACAAGGTAGACAGACAGCTTGGATGCCACTTTGTGACAGTAAATCACTTATAGAGCTGCACTTTTTCACAGAGTATAAAAAAATTATACCCTGTGAGCTCTCTTAATAGGGTAGATGACAGACATTCAGCCGGTCTGGTTATGGATCATTTAGAAACGATCAGTAACTGTGACGTGAAATGAATCATTGAGAAGCAAAGAAAACATATGAGGAAAAAAAATCAAAAGCTTAAATAAAAGTTTAGATGTCAGGTTCAACAGTATTTCCACACTCGCTGTAAGCCTGGTGCCACAGTATTAAGCCATAAAGCTTAATAATCCCTGTGATCCTTCGGCTAAATTTGGCTGATTGTGTCAGATTGCATACAAAGGTTACCAAACCATGTCTTCCTTATTGCCTGGACAGCCGTGTTGTATACACGCCCTGTTTCTTTAATGTGTCCTCATTGTGAATTTCCTCTGTAAATAGCAGAGTTTTGTTGTCAGTGACACGCCCAAACTCCAACCTAAGCAAACCTGTTTTCTGTTGTCGTCTGGACTCTCACATGAAAAGCGTCAGCATAGGGCTCCCCTCCCAGCAATATATCTCATAAGATCTTGCAAATGCGCTATTAAAATAATAGCAACAACATAGTGGCGTTTTAAAATCATAGTATGTCTCTAGAGCTGACTGGTTATTCAAAAATAGTAGCTGCCTCCTAGCTAAGCCAGATCAAAATCTAATTTCAGTTAACCGTGCTGTCAGGAGTGAGTCACTAGTCTCTTTTTTCTTTTTCTTTTTTTTTACTTTACAGATCAGTCTTGGGAAAGGGTAATTTTAAAGTTTCTCAGGGATTCAACTGATGTAACCTCTATTACAGGAAGATGCTGCAGTATTATTTTTATCCCTATCTTTATTATTTTTTATTTTCCAGTGGTTTAACGCTTCTTGTTTGTAGTACTTGTTCATGTTTTACATTTCAACTCTACATTCATGTACAGCGAGCTGGGCTGCTGTTGAAGGCCAGCAGTGTAGTGTGCATGGGCTGATATTCACCAAATAATTTCCGGCAGTCGTCATTGAATAGTTAATCTAATTGAAAAGATCACAGTGCGAGCTATCACATCACTAGCAGGGGGAGAATACCAAACACTGTCTTATTAATTAGGAGACATAAAGATTATGTTGGTAGCCTTTTATCTTAGATCCATGTTTGAGCTCCAAGCTTTTATTTAATGTAAAATACATTTTCACATATTTTGTAGTTTGGTTTTCATGAGTCAGACACTCACTTCACTACACATTAAAGCATATTGGTAATGTTATCCAAAGGAAGAACACGTTTCATGTTTAAATGAGATAATGAAATCTCTTCACTGAATCCGTTGGATGTTTACATTCAGTGTGCACTTAACAATGAAATAGTTAATGACGATGTTGTTTTTGTGGTTTTTTGTTTTTAATCTGACATGTTTCAGAATTAGTTACTGCATAGTTAAATAAACAAACAATGAGCATGTTTTGAGAAGCCTTGATTTGTGGTTCTGCCCAAACAGGTTTATGATGAAATGAGACATTACTGATGAATCCCTTTCACAACAAGACAAGAATTTGAGGCAGCAGATGGAGATAGCCAGAGTTATTGTGTAATAACGCTGTTAACTGTCAAAGTCTGATGAAACCGTGACTTCTTATCATGGCACATCGTTCCACTAATCAAGTTCTTTTATTCAAAACCAGTTTTGGGACGTTAGCGAAGAGTGCAGCGTGACCTATCAAACTGTGCCTAGTGGAGGAGGAGATGGTTGTGTACCACTCGAAAGGCCACCACGAACGCACATGTGTGGTTTGTCAAAGGCAGGGCGCGCTGTGTAAAAGCTTAAGAGTGTGTCTTTGTTTGCTTATGTAGGTCTCTACCAAGGGGGCGGCCCACATGGATGGCCCGCTTTCTGGGATGCCTGTGCTGCACATCACATGATGGGCTTGGCCTCAGGGTGCAGCACTGAAGGAGTCTAAGATGTGCAGATTCAGTGGGTAGATGGAAGATTAGAGCACGAGTGATGGAAATATTTAGTCTTGCTAGATTCTCTGAGAATCAGTTCTTGGTTGTTGTCTTCTTTTAAATCTAAATTATATCTTAAATCTGCTGTGCAAAATATCAGCCGTGTTCGCATAGGAAGAGTTAATTATTGTATTAGCGCTGTTACCCATATTTAACCAGGAAGTTATTCTGAGATCAAATCTCTTTTACAAGGGAGAAAATTAGAAGACTTTATTAATCCTTAAGGAAATGATATGGTTTTAGTTGCTCCAAGACATTAAGGATAGCAATAGACTGAACTAAATTAAATAATGCAATAGATTACAAAGTTACAAAATATAAGAAATAGCTGTAATATATACAAATATATCAATTATAAATATCCAGAAGCATTGTGACTCCTTAAACGCTCAAGAAATTAATCAGTCAGTTTTAATAATTATTATGTTATCCATCACTAAAACAGTTCATGCGATCACTCCACATGCCGAAGTGTTGTTTGCCAAGACACTGAAACTCAATGGGCTACTGATGGCTGTTGGACTTGCATGGTTACTATAACACTGTAGCACTGTAAAGACTTTTAAGTACCACTGATGTAGAAAAAAGTGCAAATATATTTCCATAAAATACCACTGCGTATTTTTTTTTTTTTTTACTGTGGCTTTTCTACTGTAAAACTGCCCCTTAAACTCCATGGCTTGCTGCTGACCTTAATAAAGATCAATCAGGCATAGCGTTTCTTCATGAAGTCATGTGCAGCCACAATCCCAGCAGATCAGCTGATCTCAGTGCCCGCTTTGCAACCCACCTCCATCCCAGCTCCTCCTTTTCATTTTGTATCTGACTTACTCATTGTCATTACTCACTGTTGCCTGCTGTCTTTTGTACAGCAGTTCTTGGTGCATCCAGAAAAGAACCAGAACACCTAATATATATATATATACTAAAAATGGAAATAATGCTTTTGTATACTATAGTGATTCTTTAAAAAACATTTACAAATATATTTGAAAAAAGCTGTATTCCTCAGTTTAGCATCCTTAACATTATTGTGTATTATATATAGGGCTAAGTGCAAGTGAAATTCAAAGTTAAGATCAGTGCAGATGGTTTTTGTAGCTTTCATCACCTCCCACTGTGTATAGATGAGTTTTTACTCATCTATACATAGACTTTTTCACACTGAGCTTCTACACCTCTCTCTTTCTCTCTTTCCCAGGGCATTGTGAGTGCTACTAAAGATGTCTGATAGTGTTGATATTGAAGAGAAACCACCAGCCCCCCCCTTGAGAATGAACAGTAGTTCCCGAGACTCTTCATCAGTGAATCACGCATCTAAACCACTTCCAATGGCTCCTGAAGAGAAAAACAAGAAGGTCCGCCTGCGCTCCATCTTCCCCGGGGGAGACAAGAGTGAGTATCCTTCTCCACACGTCACCTTCAGGCTCAGCAGCACGTTGGATCACATGGTTTACTTGTTTCCTGTGTGTAAAGAAAATAAAATGTTGAAAATCAACTTGTAAGCAGATTTTTGTCAATCTCCTTTAGCAAACAAGAAGAAAGAGAAGGAACGTCCTGAGATATCCCTACCCTCAGACTTTGAACACACCATTCATGTTGGCTTTGATGCTGTAACAGGAGAATTCACAGTGAGTATCCCTTTCACCTGACAATCAGGCATATAAATGAGGACAGATGTGCTTCTAAAATTTGCCTCTCATTTGAAAGCAAACTTGCAGGCACACATTTTGACATTCACCTTTCCCTAAAGTGATAGAGTCAGCTAGTAATTAAATTTCCTCCACATAGGTTTGGTAATACAAGTGACTTGAATGACAATCACTTGAACCCATCAAGTGAAACCTGCACTCGATTCCTTTAGTGTTTCCTGGTAAATTACATTTTAGCTCCAGTCTCAGTTTGCGGTAGATGTTGCCTAGATATACAATACCATGAAACGGAATATTACCCTCCTTCTGTTTTTCCCGTTTGATGTTCTTTGATCTCAATTTGATCAGTTTTTTTTGTGTTTTTTTTTGCTTCGTTGTTTGTGTCCCTTCTTTTCATTCATTTACTAGCAGCAAACAGTTAGGTTATCTATGCAGAATTAATGTACTAGCAAGAAATACAATAGACTGTCTTTGGCATTACCTAGTTTGTGATTAGTAGAGCAGTTCCAGAGCAATTTTTTAGATGTAAAGGCATTTATACTGTAGAGTTAAAGCTTTACAGATGTATGAATACAATTTACTACTCTGTTGTGAATTTTGAGCAGTAAAAACTGCAGTCCTGGGTAAAACTAAGTACATCACATTATTCAATATCTTGGGGAACCACCTGTAATAACAATAATGTGAAGTAACTGTATGTCTCTCACATCATTGTGGGAGGATTTACGCCCACTCTTCTTTATGTTCCTTATATTTTATTGAGGTTTGCAAACATTTATTTAAATGCAGCTCTAATAAGGTTCTGCAAAAGCATTTTGTTCAGGTTGAGGTCTAGACTTTTTATTTTTCAGCCATTCTCTTGTAGATTTGTTGCTGTGCTTGGGATCATTGTCCCGTGCCATGACCCAGTTTCAACATCATCTGTCTGCCTCACATTTGACTCTAGAATATTTTTTGCTATACCAGAGGAGTTTTTAGTCGAATTAATGACTGCAAAACAAGCCCCCCCAAAAAATCACCTCTACACTACTGTGCTTTGGTGTTAATTTTTCAGAAAATTATATTGTCATGAACGTTAACGTTTAACATGCTGAGGCCTGTAGAGTCTAAGATGTAGCTCTCAATTTTTTATATAGTCTGACCTTGAGATGAATTTGCTGGGACCTCCAAATTGTGGGATTGTGCTAACAAACCTTTGAATGCTCCAGACCAGAAAACTGTTCAAACTTGTGTTTTTTATAGAGATGCTCACACTGGCTGTTAGCCAGCGCATCAAGTGCACTTTATTAGCAGCCCCTGGCTGCATCTCACTTCTTGTGGAAGCAGTAAGGGTCTACTTATTTTTTCACAGGACCATGTAGACTCCTGTGAACATTTTTCCCCACATTACTGTATATAGTTGCAGGACAATAACTTTATTTTGTACTATAGTTGTTCATAATCTTCTATTGCACTCTGCATTTGGTTGCATCCTTGGTGAGATTCTTGTTAATGGGAAAAGTATTAAAAAGATGCAGAAAACAATAAAAACAACATATAAACATATTCACTCACTCACTCACTCACTCACAATAACAGGGATACATACTATTGAACCTAGACTAGTCTGACAGTACTGGGAATAAACTGCTATTGCAAAATCTAGTCTAGTCTGTCCTATTCTAAAAATTAATTTGTAGGAAGTTCGCGTCATATCATCACAACCCTATAAAAAAACGTCCTCACACCAAGGAATACATAGTCGGGACTATTTGACTACCAAATGTGCAGCACAGTATCAGTAACAAATAGTTCCTTGTTCATTTAAAAGCTATGTGCCTGTGACACACAGAGCCCTTTTAAGAGTTTTGAAGCAGCCACTTTTACTTGTTTCAGGGTTTGTAGGGAGAATAAAGTATATTGCTCTCAATTTTTCCCTTGATCTCCCTCCAAGTATGATTTTTTTTTTTTTACCCCCCATTGCCAGCCTTTTTTCCCCAGCAGCAGAGTATTTACTTTTAATAGTAAAAATGGGCATGAGTTTACAAAGATGGCATGAAAGGAAGCTATTGTTGACAGATATTCACTTCCCATTAAAAGAAGAAGAAATTGTTTTAAAAGAAAATTCAGTTTTATGTAAAGAAAGCAATAATGCTTTTATATTAACCAATTAAAGGCATCCCGAGGATAAAGCTAGCGGCTTTCTCTTAAAATTAATTTCTTATAAATAGTTGATTTTTTTTTTTTTACCACCAAATAAATTTCTGTTGACTTGGAATGTAAAGAATATTTATTTATATGGAATATTTATTTATATGGAATATTTATTTCAACGGAGCATCTTTTTTATTTGATCAATATGCATTTCAAATTGTTGATCACTGAGCTTCAGTGATCAAATATACCATAACTTAAAAAACTGTGAGAAAAGCCTGCATAAACTTTTGTGTTTCTCTCAGACACAGATTGATCATTTTGTCTTGAGATGCTTTAACTTTTGACCTCTGTCTCTTTGTAAAGGGTATCCCAGAGCAGTGGGCACGACTCTTACAGACCTCGAACATCACCAAGCTGGAGCAGAAGAAGAACCCACAGGCCGTGTTGGACGTCTTGAAGTTTTATGACTCCAAAGAGACCGTCAACAACCAGAAGTACATGAGCTTCACTTCAGGAGGTAATCCCACTTAAATACTCATGGAAAATGTCAGTTAGCAAAATAAAAGGTCAAAAAATCTGAGCTCTATTGTTGCATCTAATACAAAAGATTTTCAGTATGTTGTTTTAAAATATATCTTCTTTTTATTTCAGACAAGTCAGCACATGGGTACATAGCAGCAAACACTCTGGTGAGTTTTTGTAAACTTTGGTCTTTGGTCAGTGTTATTGTCTGTTTAGGACTAAATCATTTATTTAGAAATCATAATCTAACAGAGTTTATGCCAGTTGCTCTCTTCATATCCCTGGACTGTCTCATTAAGATGGTATATATGTCTGACCCATAGCCAGAACCACGATCTCTGCTTGCAAAAATGTCTGATTAATGGATGGAGGCAAATATATTCTTATGACTTATCAAACAGTGTAATAATTTAACAGGTAAGTTTTCTATATTGCGTGGTTTATTTCTTTGTCCTGAAGCTCAAAGTATTAATGTGCCTCTCCACCTACACTGCAGTAAATCTTCATCACTTCACCCTCGCTGTTTCTTTCTGGGAATTGCTAGAAAAGACTGTGTTACTTTAAGGCACGTTCTCTTCACACAGACTTCTCGCTCTAATGGACAGAGTGTGCGTGTTCCCCTCTGGAGGCTTACTGCCCTCACTATGTGGCATAATTCCCTGACTTTTGCATACATGACAAACACTTTTGCAGCTCCCGTGCAGAAACGATTGCTGCTGCTGCGAGAGCCACCGCTGCTCATTGTTTATTTTTCCAATCGACTTACCCAGATTTTGAAATAGCCGGAGACTCAGCTGCATCTAGAAGGACTCCCGCTGTGCTGACCTCATTCCTGACTTTGACCAGAGTAATCTATGCTTTCTGAACGCTGGGTGAAGAAGTGGAATCTGACTCTGTTTAGTAGGATTTGCTGCCCCAGGCAAACTACACTGGGATCTCTTCATGCAAAGCTATTGCTTGATATGGCTGTATGCCTGTCAAGGGCAAATGGGTGTGTCAGTCCATCTAAAAGATTGTGTGAGTGAGCACAGTAAGGTTATTCCAAAGCATCTCAGTCTTGGACCGTCACAGTGCTCAACAGCATGCAGAGGTGACTCAGCTATCGGTCACGGTGCCAATTTTAAGTCTTAAGAATCACAGAATCACAGGAACTTTGCCAAAAACTCCTCTACTGAAGACTTTTCTTAGACAAAAGAGCTACCTCATCAGCTACAGTACCTGATGTTCTTTCATATTATTTCAACATCACTTTATACAGAAAAATGTGTGAAAATGAACGTTTTGTTTGATGTAAGCAGCTATGTCTACAGCCAGGAGCGACCATGTTTTAATGGGTGCGCTGCACAGATACAGATGCCTCTAATTACTATGAAGTAATCTCTAATAAAATGACTAACTGCCCTTATTTACAACAGCCTGTGTCTCCATCTAACTGTCAGTCAAAGCAGCTACACTCCTAACTTTGGGTGTAAACAAAAGCTTTTTTTGTACCAGGTTGTAAACACATTTATTTCTGCTTTAGTGTTGAGCATTTGAATGTGGAAGTGTGCAGGAATTTAGTTTCCAGCCTCAAGTGGTGATTGGAGAAACTGCAGCTTTTGCTATGGTGTTTTCTTATTTTGGCACATAGAGGTTGCTACCCATAATGACTAAAAAAACCCAACTATTTAATGTTTATATCTGAGGTTTTCATTTGAGCTCTTTGAACTTCAGTTTGAGCCTGCGGTGTCTGCCTGACCTTGACTTTCGCTCAGCATACATGTATAGCTGCATATTTTGGCAGTACAGACATCGTGCTGCATCCAAATCCAAGATTTGGTCAGGCAGAAATTCACGAGGAATTTAAATTGCCATATGTTATCCCCAGGGTCCTCCTTTATGAGACATTAGAAATACCCCAGAGATTGTTTTGGCAGCAATGATTACTTGGTGCTTTTTAAAAAAAAATTATTAATAGAAATTACATTAGTGAAATGAAACAGTCAAAATAATTTGACACATACTCGAGACATTGCCTGTCCTCGGTTTTCTTGGCTCTTAATTGTTGCTTTAAGTGATTCATGTTTGGGTTTTTCTTCTCTATTGTAACTTTTTTGGAGTCTCTCCCGGTTAGGAGACCGTTGAGTCATACAGTCTATGGTATAGGCCCACTTCATCTTAGCTTTCTTTTGTTAAGAAAGCTTGTCAACTAATACCTGGCACTAAACTGCTGTTCATGTTACTACATTCATAACAGGAGTGTGGGTTATGTCTCACATTGCACTGGCTGTTATCATCACCTGTGTATTGATATTGTTACTGTAACGTCTGATACTTTAGAATCCAGCATGGTTGGTGCTTCGGCCTTTTTAATGAGAAGAATAATATTTTATGCAGTTTGGTTTCGCTCACACAAAACATGCATTCTGTGGATGGTTATTTGAGAGAAGAGTTTCCCACAGGCTTTGGTTATTATCAGCAGTGAGTAGTGATTGTGCTCGAGTATCTACAACAATTACAAATAAGACAAAAAGCAAACTTCAGTCGACATTCCTGGCTCCCAGGAATGCAACATGGCAGTGAAAAGTACTAGTCATTTAGTTAAACACAGTACTCTCAGATTTCAAAGTAAAGAAAGTGGAAAGGATATATTTTTGACACATCAGTCTGCCTGTGCGTGTGCTTGAGTGATACTAGACAGGGTGTCATTCTGCTGTGATCTCATTTTGGTAGATGAGGTTGGTTCATCATAGAATCAGACATTAGGCACATACATGCATCCACTCAGGATAACGGCATTGTCCATACAGTAGTGTCCAAATATGAGGGTTATATTACTTTTTTTTTTTTTTTTTTAATCAAAAGACAAACACAGATTGTTCAGGACTTCAGTGCCATGGACAGGCCTCAGGTGACGTAGTGTATCTCTATCATGTCCTTTCCTCTTGCTGGCTATACGATACAACGCACGGACATGACGTCCACCTCTGCCCCCTCCACCCTCTCCTAAAGTTCACATAGTCTTACACATGTGTGGGTTTGTTTTGAGTAAATCCTCCCATTTTCAACCTTCACATTCAGAACCGACTGCTGTCATCTGGGCCTCCTGTCAGCCTTAGAACCTGCAGCGCATTATTTGACAAGGTAACTCCTCCATATTACTATCCACATGACTTATCTCTGCATTGGCCTTGAAGCTAATCAGAATCCGAATCAGAATACTTTATTAATCCCTAAGGAAATTATGGTAAATTCAACTATTTGACCTCCTACTATTGATTATGCCATCTGGCTAATGCAAAATGTACACAGTATTTCATTATGAAGGCATCATCACTCTCTGCACTGAAATTTTACGGGGGATTGATTTGATCTATTTGTTTTTGGTGTTCCAGATATATTTGTTAATAACCACAAAGAGCATCTGTTAATCTTTTTTTTTTTGACTGGATTGTGTAGCAGAGCAGTGGCGCATGCCACAGAGGGTTGTGATGACTGTCAAACTGCATGTATGAGCTCATACTCCTGAAAATTTAATCCAGTAATTTGCCTGTAACTTCATCACCATTGTAGACATTACCGCATGGCTCCCTTGCTGGCTAACTGCTTACAGTTAGCCAGACAGCCTTTCCTCTACTGCAGTCTTGGCCCAGCCCACCTTGGAGCAGGTCAGAGGCCCAGTATGTCTGAACGAAGGACTGAGACTTTCCTTCAGCCAGACCCTTTCCCTTTAATCACTAGAACTAAGCTGCACTGCTTCATTTATGCATGACAAGACTTGAAATGGATGAAGTGTTTCCATTCCATAAGAGGAAGATGATCCAAGGCAAGTGGAGTTTTGGATTAGAGGGGAAAAAGGCTGAGCATTAGACATAATAAATATGTCTGGGGCTTATTAATCACACTTGTTAAAAGGTAACTTCCACATCAACGTTATGTCTGCAGCTCACCACCATGCTGCACACTGCAGAGCTGCAGTATGTATCTCTTATAGTCAAACATTTAACAGTTTGTTACTTAAAAAAAATCATTCTCATGGCACACCTTACCAGTCCCCACAACTCAAAATGCTTCTGATAAACTGCACTGGATGCTACCTCACTCTTCTCTCTTTAACTCGCACCTGACTTATTCTTTCCTTTGCTATTAACATTTTTTTTCTGACAATTAATCCTGATTTTGTTTTTGTTGCTTTCATGTAAGTGTCACTGAAAATTGTTTTTGCTTCATGCTAATCACAAGCTAACGTGAAATCAGTTTTGAATGACATGTTTATTTGCCTCAACGTACTTTTGGCCTTTAGTAATCTGATTATGTTTAGTGTCATTTACTAGTCTATCCATGTTGCACAAAATCCTTCTGAACCTGAACTGGCCAAGAACCAGATCCTGCTCTTTGGCTGGTTTGGGGTCTACAGGCTGTTCACAAATAGCAGTAACAAAACAAAACTGTAAAACAAAAAACTGTGGATACATTTAACAATCTGCACGCGTTTCTTTTCATTCACTGGCACATACATCCACACTGACTTCTAACTCTACCCTCTAGGGTGCCAAAACATCAACAACAGAACCCCCAATTGCTCCGCCTGTGTCAGAGGAGGAGGATGAGGAGGAAGAGGAGGAGGAAGAAGAGGAAGACGATGAGGATGATGACGACGAACTGCCCCCGGTCATTGCCCCTCGACCAGAACACACCAAATCTGTTAGTTGACATTGTGCGCTTTGCAGAATTGTTGCGCTGTGTTCAGAGATGCCTCTGCAATTCCTTTGATATCTTGCTTCTCTTGCAGATCTACACGCGCTCTGTCATGGATCCACCAAAGCCTCCCACCCCCGTGAAAGAAGTGCTGACTCCACCAGAGTCGCAGGTCCAGCCGGAGAACACGCCCAACACAATGTATCGCCACACTGACCGGCAGAAGAAAAAGTCCAAAATGACAGACGAGGAGATTCTGGAGAGACTCAGTATGTACAGTTACAGCTCCATGTTCTTTCACACTGCAGGGAAGCACTGCCCTCTCCACACTTCTGTGGATAAATTTAGGGAAGTTAGCCTTATTTATTTGCCCCAAATCAGTTACATTTATGATCATTATCATACACAAAAATATAAACTCATCTGAGGTTAAAATCTGTATATTCATTAAAAACAACTCTGAGAATAGTGGTGACCTTCTCTCGACTGCTCCCATCTCTGCAATGCAACTTTAGCTGAAATACCCAGAAAGCTCTGTGTAGTAGATGTGAGTGCATTTAAGCTGTCTGTGTAGGGTCTGCCTGAAATAAAAGGGCATAAAAACATTTCCTTATTTTCTGTTTTGTGTGCTCGTGTGTGTTTGGATGAAGCATCTCCTGACAGCGTGCACTGATACACAGTACAGGACAATCATTATATATCTGCTTTCTCTCTCTCTCAGGGAGTATCGTGAGCGTGGGGGATCCCAAAAAGAAGTACACACGCTTCGAGAAAATAGGACAAGGGTAAGTCTTTCCATGATCATCAACCAGCCGTCACAGTTACTGAAATAGAGCAATTTCAGGAACAGCCAGCCTCTGCAGGAGATGGGGAGCTGTAGTGACCACTTCAGGGGGGCAGAGGGGAACTTGGCTGGATTACTGGAAGAAAAATAAGTAGAGAGGAAATGAAAACTCTATCCTGAAAAGGCCAACAGCCAGATTAGCTCTGCCATCTTGTGTCTCTCCCTTTATCTCTCCTTGTCTTTTGTTCTTTTGAACGCTGTGGCTTTCTGTCACTCTTCCTGTACATATGCGCAGATAAAAGCGGTGTTGTTGTTATCGGCTCTGACATGCTCACCTTTTCCATATTGGATCAGGACGCTTTTATTTAAACTGTAGATAACTGTGTATTTATTCTTTGTCAGGCTGACTTTAACTTAAAAATGTGCCTCATTATTCAGAGTTGTACAGGTGTAGCTGACAGCAAGAGACAGAGGGGGAAAAATAAAGCCTCAACTCACAGTGGAGGGTTTTTTTGTATTACAAGTTATTCTTCCTAATAAGGAGAGATTGGCTGCATACCATTCCTTTGAGCAGATATTGGAAGAAAGTATGTGTGCTTGTCATTGCTAAGGTTTAAATTACAAAATCTAGCTCATTAAGAAGAACAACAAAAAAAACCCAACTCTGGCATGAAGTGTGGACCTTTTCCCCCACATAGAATTAACATAGTGGTAGCACTATGTTAATTCATAATTTCATAACTTCATTAGACTACAACTTAAGTTTGTCTCCATATCAACAGAAAAGGAAAAAGGAAATTTGGTCATACTAACATGTTACCTCAGTAAAATTATTACCTTTTATCTGAGCAGACTTCATTTTCCTTTTAAGTTATAAAATCCTGCAGCACGTGTTGACTTAATACCAGAAATGAACTACGGCAATCTAAACGTGTTCATTAAATAATTGTCTCTGTAATTCCAGTACAAATATGGCATGAACATGATTGAGTCTCATCTATGCAGCTCTTGAAACAATTAATGAGATTTTTTCCTCTCTTTTTTTTT
Organism: Pelvicachromis taeniatus; assembly: GCA_015108175.1. Lineage (NCBI taxonomy): Eukaryota > Metazoa > Chordata > Actinopteri > Cichliformes > Cichlidae > Pelvicachromis > Pelvicachromis taeniatus. Next base: position 96,442 of record VURO01011224.1, read on the forward strand.
TTTTACTCCACTAAGTAGTAATTATATGGCAATTTATATTGGCAAATTAAAGCATGATTTTATTTTATGAAGTTTGATCAAAACATTCAGAATTCTGAAACAAAAAAAATGAGTAAAATTGGAATGAACTCAAATTCAGGGTCACTCACTCAGGCATATCCAGACAGTTTCCAGTGCAGCTGCTATTTTTAGATCGCTCCTGTTTTGACCACCACTTTCATCATGGACCTCAACAGGGAGCAAACAGTAGCTTTCAAACTGACCCAAACTTCATTTGAACTCATCCTCTGAGATTTTAAGTTGAAGGGTCGCTCATTGCAAAGACACAAGTGCAAGAGGATATAATGGCGCTTTTGGACAGTTAGCAGCTGCTCATGCAAAAGTGCAAAGGTCCATGAGATAGTGACTCTGAACATGAGATCAGCCTGATGTAATTCAAGTAAAACCTGATTTATATAGGTCTGCCCTCAGAGCTTCTCTGTCACACTTCATATTTTAATGCTGAAGGTCTGTGAATAATCTAACCAGTTATTACTATTTGCTGTGTTGGTGTAATTATGATCTTGTGTTTTACAGAGCGTCTGGGACTGTGTACACTGCCATTGATATAGCAACTGGCCAAGAGGTATAACAGACTATAAACTGCTCAAAAAAAATTAAAGGAACTCTTTATAATCAGAGTACAGCATCAACCCCCAAAATAGGGATGGTTTTACAGGTTGAGGCAACTGACAATTTCCCCTCATTTTTTCTAACATTTTTTTTTCCCACTAGTTTTGCATTTGGCTAGCATGAAGCGATACCTGAACCTTTCATAGGTTGCACGGGTAGTCCAACTCCACCAGGATGACACATCAATATGTGCCATTGCCATGAGGTTTGCTGTGTCTCCCAGCACATCCTCAAGAGCATGGAGGAGATTCCAGGACATAGACATTACTCTAGGAGAGCTGGACAGGGCCATAGATGGTCCTCCACCTAACAGCTGGACCGGTACCTGCTCGTTTGAGCAAGGAGGAACAGGAGGAGCACTGCTAGATCTACAAAATGACCTCCAGTAGGATGCTAGTGTGAATGTGTCTGACCAAACAATCACAAACAGACTACATTGTCAGGCCCTATGATGGTGCAGTGCGTCCTTGTTTCCTCCTGGTGCACGACAAAACCCAGCTCATATGGCAAGAGTATGCAGGCAATACCTAGCAGATGAAGAAATTGATACCACTGACTGATTCTCACGTTTGCCTGACCTAAATCCAGTTGAACACCTCTGGGATGTTGTGTTTCAGTCCATCCAATGCCGCCAGGTTGTACCTCAGACTCAGTGATGCCTTGGTCCAGATCTGGGAGATCTCCCAGGACACCATCGTCTCATTAGGAGCATGCCCCGATGTTATCAAGCTTGCATACAAGCACGTGGGGTTCACACAAACTACTGAGCAGCATTCTGAGTTTCTGCAGTGACAATTCAGCAAAATATATTAGCCTGTCGCATCAGTGTTTCACTTTGACTTTCAGGATCTTTGAATTCAGCCCTCTTTAGGTTGACCATTTAAATTTTCATCAAAAGATGTGGCCTCCTTTCATTCCTAACATATTACACAGTCCATATTAGTATCCAACCTTTTTTTTGTTTTTGAAATGTTCCTTTAGTTTTTTGAGCAGTTTATTTACAACATTAACATTCTGTATATTGTTTCTTTTTCCTTACGAGCCATCGGGGAGCTTATTGTACACCCAATATATTTTGTCTGTTTTCTCAGGTCGCCATTAAGCAGATGAACTTGCAGCAGCAGCCCAAGAAAGAGTTGATCATCAATGAGATCTTGGTGATGAGGGAAAACAAAAACTCTAACATAGTAAACTACCTTGACAGGTTTGTTTTCACCTGTAGAGTCACAGAAATCAATAGAAAGATTTATGTTTCTGTGTTAAATCTACACCATAAGTACATCTGAAACCTTACGCTATAACCTGATGTGCACCTCGCTAGAAATGATCTATACACTGCATCAAGACAGCCCAGAAAACATGAGAATGGCTCGTTCAGTACCATTGTTTCCTGATGGAAACAGTGGTACTGAACAATGGTACTAGTACAATTAGTACTGATTTTTACATGATGTGGATTTACGCAGCAGTTTGAATGTATGACTGTAACTTTGCCAGCAGCAGCTAATTTGTGATCAGAACACGTTAATGCATAGTCCTCTTTGAACTGCAGTGGTCTGCAGAATGATTTTGGCCTAGGATGTATTATAGTTACCTTAATGACATTGGAAAATCCTCTCAGCCTCCTTTTTCAGATCCCTTTCTTCCTCATCTCCTCATCCTTCTTGCTGTTCTTCTTCTAATGGTGGTCTCAATTCATCTTAAGACATTACTGACACCTACTGTTGTAAAACCACATAACAATTCAGCAGGGGCACTCAGTTCATTCAGCTTTCGAGCATCTGCTCCACTCAGCTCCTTTTTTCTATTGCTTTTTGTCCCTTTGTCCACAGCTAGCAGTAGCATGCTTGAGCTCTTGCTTCTTGTCGTAGACGGTTTTGTCATCTCATTTTCTGGGCAAGGCTTGAGACTCGATTTGCCAAAGAAATTTTATATATGTGTCTCTCACACTCTCTTTTATTAGTTACCTGGTAGGAGATGAGCTTTGGGTGGTGATGGAGTATTTGGCTGGAGGCTCGTTGACAGATGTAGTGACTGAGACCTGCATGGACGAAGGCCAGATTGCAGCAGTCTGCAGAGAGGTAAAAAGCCAAGTTTAGATGAGCAGTGCCACCAGATGACCCTAATATCAAGCTGGACTCATGCAGACAAGTTTACAGAGAAAAGCACCGTCTAAATTTTTCCTGAACACAGACTTTTTTTTGTAGGTGAATTTGTTAATGCGTTTTATTTCTTTTCTCTTCACAGTGTCTGCAAGCTTTGGACTTTCTACACTCCAACCAAGTTATCCATAGAGATATAAAAAGTGACAACATCCTGTTAGGGATGGATGGATCTGTGAAGCTGAGTAAGCATATATTCATTTTATTCAATAAAATTTACCTTTGGCTTTAGTGTGGAGTTTGATCAGGTTTAGAGACAGTGTGTTGTGTTAAATGAAAGACTGCTGGGATCAAATGAAAAGAATAAAAATGTTAAAACATCCTTGCGTCTCTCTGTCTCCCTCTCTCTCACTTCCTTGCAGCCGATTTTGGCTTCTGTGCTCAGATCACTCCTGAGCAAAACAAGCGCAGCACGATGGTGGGAACGCCCTACTGGATGGCACCAGAGGTGGTGACTCGGAAAGCGTACGGCCCCAAAGTGGACATCTGGTCTCTGGGAATCATGGCGATAGAGATGGTGGAGGGAGAACCGCCTTATCTGAATGAGAATCCACTCAGGGTAAGAGACAAAGCACAGCCACAACACGGGGGGCTCAGTAGCCCGTCTATGGTTCTTACTATATACATGCAGATAAAATATCCAGATGTCTTTTTTTCTGTGGTACTTGCATGTTTGACCGCGGTCATCTTTCCAGGCGCTCTACCTGATAGCAACCAATGGGACTCCAGAGCTGCAGAATCCAGAGAGACTGTCATCTGTGTTCAGAGACTTCCTCAACCGCTGTCTGGAGATGGATGTGGACCGCAGAGGTTCTGCCAAGGAGTTGCTCCAGGTAAAACCTGAGACTTGAGAAGTACACAGTATGTAGACTCACTGCCATCTGCTGCACTTTGGCAAATATGTCCAACTATGTGACTGATGTGGCATAAATAAGCCATAATTCTTACTACTGCACAAAACCGAATTGAACACTAACAAAATATAGAGTGTACTAATCTGTCACGTTTGAAGCCCAAAGTGTTGCATTATGGCGTTCATCATCTTGTTCTTTCAATGAAATTGTCTTTTTGAATAAGCGGGTCATTTATAAAGTTCTCTGCTTTCATTGGTTACCCTGGAAACTGGATAATGATTCTTGGATACTGATAGTATGATTCTAAGCCTGCTATATTAAATCTACTTTTGCTTCTTTTAATAATCATAATTCTATTTTTATGATATTGCAACTCTCTTTGGATTCATAGGTACATTTTAAAAAATTCTTCTTTGTATTTGAAGCATTCTTTCCTCAAGTTGGCGAAGCCTTTATCCAGCCTGACGCCCCTGATTGTAGCTGCAAAGGAAGCCATAAAGAACAGCAGTCGCTAAGGATGTGCTCTCTGTCCGCACCCGAGGGTGGAGCCCCGTCTGCGATGAGTGCTTTCATCACATCAGGGGCTTGGGTGTATGGGGGGTGGGTGACGTGACAGTGACAGCACAAGGAGGGGTTTGTGTGACTTACAGTGACAGCACAAGGACAAAAGACCCCCAGGCCTCAAATGTAGGATGGACATCTGGCCTTGCAGCGTCTCGGCCCATGCTGCTGAAAAGACCTTGTCTCCCCGTTTACTTCTCCAGCACTCTGTACATGTAGAGCAGTCTATCACAAGTGTGTGTGTGTGTGTGGGTGTGTGGGCCTGCGTGCGCATATACAAATTGTGCACATTTCTTTGTGTCGTACGTCCTGTTTGGGAGGCGGTTGTTTCCCAAACCGAAAAAACAAAAGAAAATTGAAGAGAAAGCGTGCTCATTTTCAAGAAGATGCTCCAAGAGCGACGAGGAGAGAGAAAAACAAAACAAAACTGAAGATCCTGAAATTCCTTCCCTGGCAATCGTTAGGTTTGGTATTCCCTCCTCCAGTCCTTCCCTTCATGGGGCACCATCGGGCCGCGCCTGCACCTGCAGTGACCGGCTGATGTGAGAGCGTGATTCTGGACCCAGCCTTTGCCTGCATGACTACGGCTCTGTGGATAAAAAACATAGCTACTCCTCTGCAGACTGTCACATCTCAAGGTGGAATATTTTTGCATTTTCTGTGTGTCTGTGTGTGTTTGTAAATGCGTGTAGTAGGGGTGCCACTACAGGGGAAAAAGTCAGGAATAATTTCACATGACCTATGCCAGCTTTCAACACCCTTTATTAATCCATTTCATATCGGTGAAGAATTGGAGTTGGTGACGGTTGCCTGCAGTTTTCTCTGTGATGCTGGCTGTGTTTCCTGTTGCAGACACACATGATTACTGATACCAGAGCCGTGTGCCTGACATGTTTAAATTATGGAAATCTGTCATTTTATTCATCCTAGAAGGTGGTCATCTACAGTAAGTTGGAGGTCCAGCGCCACACTCAATCACACCTAAGGATGCCCCAAGAATCACAGTGTCCTCAGTCACGCAGAAAAAAGATACACCTAACAAACGCTGTCAACGAAGAATTTATAGATATTTATTCAGTTGAAACTGACAAACACGACATGAAGGGAAAATACTTCAAATTTATGTGTTGTGTGCAATGAGCCACTGACCACCAGCTGCCCCCCCTTTCTTTCCGTCCTTCCTTCTCCCGTTTGGTACTTATGATGCTGCTCATTCATGCTTTTTTTTCCTCCTCATTTAATTGGATGTGCAAATTTTCACTATGATATTTACATTTTGTCACCTTTTGGGCGCGCGTCAGATCATAACGAGGGGGGATGTTATCCAGGGAGTGAAGCATGGAGTGCCATTTTATGATTGTACCTTACCCTATAGCGCTGAAAACCCTAGCCGAGGTTCACATTGATCGCCACCATTCCTTCCATACTGGGTTTGCTTAAACTCACTCTGTACAGAAATTTAGATTTTGTGTCTGTATTTGCTGCCTTCGTTGGGCATTTCCCATGTAGCATCCCCCGGTTTGTGTGTGTGCGCGCGTGTGCCTGAGTGTGTGTGTTAGGGGGCTACCTCAATCTGCACTAGAAGATGCCTCATTCGTGTGGTCCACCTTGACTTTGAGGTGCAGGGTAGCTGCTTAGTCATATTGTACCTCCACTGTACAGCGCGGAAGATGAAGGAGAGACATTAGACAGGAGGCTGCAACAGAATCCATGCATGTAAAACAAACTATACACTGTATGTCATCTTCAGATGGGTTAAGATTGTTAGGATATGTATGTATGTATGTAAATACGACAGGAACCCCACCTTTTTTTCATAACTATGTAACTTAATGACAATATTCAGGTTGCTCTATGGTATGTATCAATAATTGTTTTGCACCCTGGAAATGGAAGAGAGAAAAAAAAAAGAGAGAAAAGCAAACACACAAACGCTGTCTCTTCACTCCTCGATCCACCTCTCCTGTTTGGGCTTTATCGGACACTCCTTCATCCGGACAGAGAGCCGATGAATGCAGCACTCTGTGTGCGGGCCCACACAGTCTGTCCTGAATACCACTGCTGAGTGTTTGTGTGTGTGTGTGTGTGAGTGCGCGTGGTAGGTATGGATGGCCTGTTAGGAAGCTTCGCCAGCCCTGGGACATCTGGCCTCTGCCCCATGTATAGGTCTGAACTATGAGCACAAAGGTGAATTTCGGGACGAGAGACACCGCTGACGTGCCCCCTTTTCTGTGGTTGCTCCTGTACATTCCTATCTTCTGAATGTGTAAACCTGTACACGTGGTGTGAAAATTCCTCTATTAATGTGTATCAAGAGAATGGAACAAAGACAAAAAATGCTACTTTTTAAATTATCTTTATTATTATGATTATTATTATTATTATTACTACTACTCTTATTATTGTCTAGCTTTGTAAAACTGCTGATCCATCTGGCATACCTCAGCAGGCCTTCCCCCATCTTTGGAAAAGGACAAATGAGTGAAGGGGAAATGAGGTTTTGGATAAACTATTTTTAATTGTGGTTGAAGCAATAGACTTTTTGAACTTTGAATTGTGCATGGCTGTGTCTTGAGTGTCTAAAAAAAAAAAACTGAAGAAAAAAAAAACTATTGCAGTTTGGGAACTGGACTGAAATAAAAAGAGGAAGAAAACCAGAGTCGTGGTAGTGTTTTCTTAGTCATCCTAGTCTTAGGATGAAGAACTTTTAATTTTCTGACTTTCTTACTTACGTACTCATGAGAATGAACCATGATTGTAAACTGCTGGAGGAAAGAAACAGAAGAGTAATACATGCATGTAATACCAGGTGTGTCATTTAACACGTTACTCTGCAGAAAGGCAACTGTACAGGCCGTAATCTTGGTAACTGTGAGGTCTGAAGGACAAATACTGCCATGTCTCTCACACTGTCGTATCAGAATAATCGGGGTTACAAACATCAAAATAAAAACCTTATATATAACTTATAAAAGCATGAATAAAAAAGTAACTAAAAGGAAGAGTTTTTCAGTCTGTCCCGTAGTTCCCTGCTCTCATAATTCACCGTCATACAAATATATGCTTGCAAAACATTTGTACAGCTGCTGGTTTTGATGCTTGTCAAATAAGTTACACAATATGTTCATGTTAAGGGTGTGAAAGGATTCAGCCCTCTCTCCGGTCATATGGCAGTCAGCTGAACCGAGGTGATGATCCTTAGGCTGATGGTGCCGGGCATCTGCTGTCCTTGATCTTTGAGCTGAAGCGTCTGAGGTTCTGTGGAGTCGTTCGCTGACCCAGACAACACGACATGGCCCATAAATTCATCCTTCACTGCGTTGCTGTTCCACACCTGAGGAAGAACAGTCAGTTTGAAATATATTTCAACTCCACACTCTAGAGTTTAATGGCAAAACTTTTTTTTCCCCACTCATTAAACAAATTAGGAATTTAAGATGTGCACATGCAGGATGAGACCTGGTCCAATATGCAAATTAGGCTAGTGGTAAAAAAAAATGTATTTATCAATTAATCTATGAAATAACTAAACTCTTTAATCAAGTAATTGATGTTTAGATTTCAGTTTAAGAATGGACTACTTTTTATATAAGATGATCTATATAACTTCAGAGGTGGGATGTGTGTTGTTTTGAATAATTTCACTTTTTGATGTTTAACTTGTATCATTCACACATTTGCAGAGAGAAGTGTGCCTTTTTAATAAACAAAACCTTAAAAAAAAAACCCAATACATGACTTGACAATTGTTTTGGCTTTTATGAGCTCAGACATCACTTAATTTACATTTGATGCAACTTTACAGTCTTTGAGATTAAAATAACGCAGATCTCTGAAAAGCAGCCATGTCTGAGAGCCATAGTTTCAACAGGGCAGACGTGAGAAATCCCTTTGCTTCAACAGTCACTGAGAATAATTCCATTAAGCAGGACAAATGACACAGACTGCATATTACCTCGACAGTTATGGGCTTGCTCAACTTTTTCCTGTAGAAAACGCCACTAGTTGCAAACTCTGGGTTTAAGGTGTCCTTGTGGATGGTGGATTTGACTGACCTGCCCTCACATGATATGATCACATAGGGATCTGCACCTGCGTGAAAGTGAAGCAGATTTAGTGGATTAAAGACTCATCAGGCTGAACAGAAGTGTTGCAGCAGATAGTTTAACTTGTGGAAAGTCCTCCAACCTCCTGTGCGGTCCTGATTCTGCAGCCCCTCAGCTGAATGTACATAGACATGAGTCACCACTTGTGGGTAACCAGTGATTGAACTCCAGCATTTTACCTGTGGCTTGTCCTCTGTCAGCTCTCTGCGAGAGTAGAGAAGAGTTAAGAGTTGGCACTGTGACCTTGTTCTTACTAGAGGCAAACTGAAAGAGTGGGACAGTAACATTACACCTATGATTCATGCACAAGGCTGAGTGGATGACCTGTATTATAAATGAGGGAAGATGAGTTGCTGTGCCAAAAAGCAAGAAAACAAAATCTGGCCAAATAAAATAGTGTGCCAAGAAAAACAACAGAAGTGAATTTAAATCACATTTAAAGGGCCCTTATTTCCCAAAACACTAATTTGATTGCTTTTCTTGGAGAATTCACATTCATGTCTAAAAATGAACAAACAGCTCCCATATTAGTCACTTTCGCTGATAAGTGTATTATTTTCTAGAGTTATTAATATTACATTTTTGTCTGCCACCATGATGCACAGGACATACCGATGATTTACACAAACTCAGCTACACACTGTTGTTGGCCTGACCTCCTACCTGCAGCCGGACTCCACATCAGTGAAAACCCGGAGCATGAAATCGCCCGGCTTAAGAGGCTCAAAGGTGGTGGGGAAGATGACATATCGGCCCTGAGTCAGAGCGATTCTCATGAACACTGTCCGAGCATTGATGTAGGTGGAGGTCTTCATACACTTTTGGGTCAGAATGTCATGTAAACGGTACTTCCTGTTCAGTTCCACCTGGAAAAGAATTTGGCATTTTGTAAGTATAATTTACCAAAATCCTGAGCATCACAGTTTGGAGCTACTTCACTAAATTTCAGAGGACATAATGTTACAAGCTGCACGTGATAATATCATCTAAAAAGCATATAGTACACTCAAAATGAATCTGCAGCTTGGCATAGCGTCAAAACAATAAATATAATCCAACATAGGAAAAATATATAAAACAAATTACATAAATCACGTAGAATTTTATTTTTACCTATTTATCACCATTTTACTTAAAGGTGACCTGACTTCTAATGATCTGCACTTTTTACTGTAGCAAAAACTGCAGCTCCACCCCAGTCAGCTGCACCAGTATAGTCATCCAAAAAGAGTACCTGGGCAAAAATATGACTTTTAAAGTGTATTTCGCCAACTTTGTAATTAAACTAGATTTGAATTTGTGCCAGACTCGACAAATACACGTTCTTCTTATTCATCACAAACTTTAACTGATGCCTTTAAGCAGCACAATGAAGCGGAGTGGAAAAGATGCTTCACACTCACAGTTTTCTGCCTCCTGGTGGCACAAAATAGAAATAATAATTGCATTTTAACACAAATGCATTACTGTGTTGACTGTAATGGATACTCAAACTTCACTGACTCAGCTTCTTTCTTCTCCTTCTTGACTTATTCATGGTTATTGATTATTATCTTCCTGGTGAGTTTTTTTTGTCTTTTATTTTGAAATGGCATTAAATTGAATTTTTTTTTTTCACCACATACAGGCCAGACATGAATCTCAACATATCATCTGTGTTTAAAAAGGAAGTGCCAGATAGAGGAAGAGGACACATTACTTGCATGATGAACACACATGAGAAAGGTTAAATTAAGATGTACCATTTCATTTCCACAATGGGCCGCGTGCTCACGGCCGTTCCTTTTCTCTTTCCGTTTTAATCAAAAGCTTTTTATGGCACTGATATTCATTCCTGTCCAGAGTTTTGGCAACACTTCTATCAGCGTGATAATAGTGTACAATGTGTGTCTAAACTTTGCCATGTCTCTGTCATCTAGAGTCTCATTACAGGAAATGGGCTGTCAGTTTTGTCACACTAGGTTTGATGGCCTCATTTGAAGGTGACAATCTAATCGCTGCATGCAGGACAACATCGAGTTTTAAACCCCCTTTTGAAACATACCTCAGGTTGTAGTGATCGGCACTTATTGTATCTTGCATCTGTTTCAGAACTCAGGGTATCTGCGTATTTCATACTTTTCAGCTCTTTTTTTGGTCTAGTTATGCTTTCATAGTCATAACACATGAGTCATAAGTAATCCCTGCACAGCACTGCACAAGAACACAGGCATCCGAGCCGTCTGAAATCATCACAAACAAATTTGTGTTTGGTTTCACGTTGCTTTTCAGCCTGAAGCAATCACAGAAAGTATGTGGTGTATTTTTTCTTTGTGTTTAATCAAAGGTTTAGGCTGCTGAAATGGTGTGTTTTGGTTCTGATAAAACTATCAAAGAGTTTAAGTTGTTGGGAAAAAGAAAACTAATCAGTGTTTGGTTCATAAATGAGAAGAGAAAGTCAATTCGAGCCAAAGTGCTGCCAAGACGGGGTGAAAAGGTTTTGCTTTTGACCAAAATAAGCTGAACTTTGATTAATGTTTTCATTCCAGACGAGGATAATGAGGCGCTCCCCTTAATGTGGGACTGCGCTGCACTCCTTGTTTCTAGTCCTGCATATTGAGACATTCTGCCTCATTTTGACTTGCTTTGGACTTTAAAACATTAACAACGCTGGTCTATCTTTTATTTGCTGGCTGTGAAGAAAGCCCAACTTTTAAAACTGGGAGTCACCACAAATTCAGCACACACAACAGATATTACTCTGACAAAGGACTCTGGCATGTTTGGCTATTTTTAAAGATAGCTATATCAGCATTTCAGTCTAACTCCCAACATCTGTCCCACATCGTCTCCTACAAACATAGTCTTTGCCATATATGGAAGAATTACATTACACTGTAGGTTACCTTGAAGATGCCAAAGCCAATGGTTATGTTTTCTCCGTGACCTTGAGGTCTGTGGATTTTCATGTCTCTCTGTTGCAATGAGATGAGGACCTCATCCGTCTCCTTTGTCACATCAAATAAATACTGCAAAAGAAGTTGAAATGAGTCATCACAGAGGTGATGTAAGAAGAGAGGTCACCAAGACCCTGCTGTACCTGTGGGTTCTGCAGGAATGTCTGTTTGTGGTTAGCACAGCCGCCACAGCGGTTTAGAAGTGGGTCTGCATTTTTGGCCCAGCTGCCAAAGTGCACGTACTCGTGCCAAGTCTTATGGACGCTAATCAGTGAAGTATTCATGACACGGCACACGTCTGCATCTGTGAAGAACCTGCACCAGTCTGTGAATGACATCCTGAGGATTTGAACGGAAATGTATTATTAATTCATATCAGGAAAAGTGGGACAAACTGTCCTGAAATAGTGCTGCGTTTGAGGAACTTCACCAGTTACCAGAACTCTCCATCATCATCCACTGTGATGCCAAGGTTGTGCCGCTCTGTGTCACCAACCTTTGCCCATTCCTCAGAACTGGCAAACCACAATAAAGCAAGGCAGAATGGTAAATGCGCTTAAAAACAGTGCACAGATCAAAAGACATTTTTCATTTTTGGAACATTGCCTATCTGAGTTAGTTACAAAAGTTTCCACAGAGATTTTGTAACACTGAGAAAATGAAAATACCTGAAACTCCTTTTATTGTACTCTGTAAAAGTCTGTGAATAGTTCAGTCTAAAATGCTATAACAACTCTGGGTATTTGCCAACAACTTCTACTTCCACATGGCCCTAAAATAAAATTACAGACAGATGGAGATTTTGCCACGAAGAAGTCATTATTTGGCATTATTAGGTTCAGTCACTGTAAATCATTATTATCGAGCTGTCCCAAAAACTCCCCGACAAGGCTTTAGTTGATCCAAAATGCTGCAGTGAGAGTAATGACAGGGACTAGAGAGCATATTTCTCCCATATTGGCCTTCTCTCACCCCAACCAGTCACAGCAGATGGCTCCCTGAGCCTGGTTCTGCCAGAGGTTTCTTCCTCTTAAAAGGGAGTTTTTCCTTCCCACTGTCGCCAAAGTGCTTGCTCATAGGGGGTCATATGATTGTTGGGTTTTTCTCTGTATGTATTATTGTAAGGTCTACCTTACAATGTAAAGGTCCTTGAGGCGAGTGCTGTTGTGATTTGGCGCTATATAAATAAAATTGAATTGAATTCACTGGTTTCCTGTGAAAGAATCAGTTAATTAAATAAAAAAAAATTGATCTTGTTACACAAGGTCTTGAATCAGACTCCATCTTATCTTAAACCCTGAAGCTTTCTTTAGCTACACTCTCTTAGTTAAGCTGTTGGGGCTTTCCATGATGCACTGAGCCCTTCTTCTTCAATTACCGCTTTTCACTCACTATGTGCTTACATACCACTCTGCATTTAATCGTTAGTTAGCATTAATCGCTGGCTCTCCTCCTGACTTGTCATTTGATGGCTGCCCCTCCCATTCTCTGGTCCTGCTGGAGGTTCCTTCCTGATAAAAGGAAGATTTTTCTTCCCACTGTCACCAAGTACTGATTCTTATTGTTAGGGTCCTCATAGCTTCTTTATCTTCCAGTGTAAAGTGCCTTAAGGCATCTGTTGTGATTTGCCTCCACATAAATAAAATAAAATGTCATTGAACTATTTGGATCAATCGTCATTCACTTAGGCTGAGGACAGCTCTGTTTTTCGTATGAATCCAAAAAACACAAAAATATAAGTCTGTAAGGAGACAGAGTTCCATTTAAAAAGGCTTTGCTATTTTTTGGCAGTGTCTGCTTAAATCAGAACAACATAGCAGAGACAAAATTAACTATAACAAGCTTCCTGCTCACCTGTCACTCCAGGCTCCTTTCCACTCAATCTTACCCCAGGGGTTTCTCATGCGGATCAGAGGAATGGTTTCATTCTTGAAGTAGGCCAGCAGCCCATGACCCAAACGAACCCTCTTCACTGCTGTTACTGAGTATGCATGGCCTTTCACGAGCCCGTTCGCCATCTTGAGCTCAATTTCATGAGGCTGTGCCTGTAATATTTTGCAAACAGTTACTATCAACATGTTTAAAGTGCTTAAAACACAAAGACGTGTATATTCAGAAACAGCACAGACCCTGATGGAGCAGCTTATGATTCCCCCTCGGTCGTACACCTTCAGCAGGTCATCAAAGAGCCTGTCTTGTTTTCCTTGGTCCTTATAAAATTGCCCTTCCTCTAGGCTGATGGCTTCAGACACAGCTCCACTGAAATCCACCACAGCGTCACCAGTGCTTCCGCCCTCCAGGGACTGATAGCAGCCAGAGAGCCTGGGCACAGACGGTGTAAGAAATGCAGAAAAGCATTATAAATGCAGGCTGGACCTAAAACTAAACCAAGTAAGAGTCTCCCCCCGCATCAGGCTGTTTAAAGTTTACTGACTTGGCATAGGCCTTTTCCAGCAGAGCACTCCAGAATTCGTTGGGGTCTTTCGAGTGACAGTAGATGAGTTCTCCGTTGATCGTAGGGAGTCGGTCATCTACCACCACGTCGATCCACTCACCAAAGATCCAGAACTGAAAGTGGAAGATTCCTGCGTAGTTCTCGGGGTGTTTGTCATCCCACTCCTGCTCCTTCCAGTCAGGAAATACCTGGTTTGACATGCCAAGTCACCCAAAATGAAATGTGCCCACAACAGATAGATTTGAACAAAATCAGCAAAACACAAACGTAGTATAGTTCAGCATACACTATAACGAGTTCAACAAAACCCTTTAAATCACATCTTTGCACATAAAGCACTAAGTGCACACAGAATTCAGACAAAAGATCTGCAGTTTTATGCAAGCATGCCTATTTAGTTCACATAAGCTCATGACCAATAAATGTAGGTGTAATTTACCACATCTGTTGTTCTTGTGTTTTGACAGAGTATGTTGCAGTGTTTTATGCGTGTTAAACAATCAAACTCGCTCTAAATCAATCAAGCTCTCCATTTGTTGTGCACAGAAGGGATTTGAGAACATACAATGTGGAGTGGGTTAGACAAAATAAGTGATATATAATTCATAGCTGATGTTTCCTCACACTATCAGTTTTTCTTTCTCTGATCATTTTTTGCAACTAAAATGTAGAAAAAAGCAAATATTTTCTACAAAGGATTAAAACTCTTTTCTTGACATTTATTCTCCATTGCTAAGCCCCTCTAGTTCCTCTTCAGCGTTCCCTCTTTTCCCTGTTATTCTTTGATTTGTATTTTATTTATGAAAAAAAATTATAAAGCAACTACAGCCAAGTTTCAGTGTCAATTTTCTAAATAGCTGAATTTTGTCTCACTCGGGTTTCCCCAATCTTTTTGCCCTTATTAGTAAAGTTACAGTACAATGTAATGTGTTAATCAGTCATATCTTTAATATATTCATGGGAACACTAGCTCCTACTGAAATGAATAAGATCTGAATCATGTTGTGTGCTTATTACATTTTTCAAACACCAACCCTGTAGGCCACTGCTGCTATAGTTAGAGTAATTCAGTTATTATTAATGCACAGTTATCAACTTTAACCAACTCCTCGACACCCACATAAAGAATAAAGCAGCAAAGTTAACATACCTTCTTCCAGAGGTGTGGCTTCAAGGCCAGACAAGAACAGGCTGCGACAAACCAGCAGTTTCCCACAACTCCCTGGTTCAAATCATGGGAGCTGATGCCCTCAACAAACAGATGAGGTTTTTGACTGATCTCCTGCAACAGAGACAATACATGACAGATTTTTAAGATTTTAACAATATTGAAAAAGTATAATTCTAGGTTTAGTTCCTTCTTTTCTTACATGCTGCCTCAAAAAACCCCAAAACAAAGCAAAACATGTGTCCACAGGACAATAATTGGACTACTTGATGGATATCAGCCTTGGCCTCTTACCCCAGGTCGTTTCCACATTACTCTACCAGGAGGTGGTTTGTTATAATAGAGTGAAGCGTTGGTGGCTGGGAACTCTGGATCCTCAAACAGCGTCTTGTTCCTGATGCAGTCCTTCTTCAGGTCAGCGTAGTGCTGTTTTTTGTGCGGTTTCACAGAGGAGACCATTGTGCTGAAGTCTGACAGCTGCAGATCGATGAGAGACACCAGACATGTTCAGACTTTATATGTAAAGGCAGAAGGTCCCGACTCGGATCGTTTTTGGGCAAAGCTGACTGAAACTGGTCCGTAAATCTCAGTGTTGCTTCATTTCCAGACCCAAAGTCCCTCGAGACTAGGTTTACTGATGGGCATGCAGTGTTTACATAGCAAGATGCAGTTTTTAATGAACTACATTCTAAAACAGGAAATGTAAACTTTACACTTAGAACACAAAGAGCTCACACATAAAGACAAAAAAAAAATAGAAGTATTTTTAATTAACTGACGAGCTGCGGTTTTCTGATTGAAGCAAGTATTTTACACTGATTTAGATCCACCGATACTGTCGGAAATCTTCAAAGAAAGTAAATAAAAAATACATTACATATCATTCAAAGATCAACAGCAGCAGCAAAGGCTACTACAATATTGGTGGCCCAAAGATTTGATGTTAACTGGCTCGTATTGTGGGAATAATATTAATTTGACTTTGTGACAGAGGGAGTGATCATCATCACAGCTGTTTTCTCCGGGGAATGACTCTTGAACTCTTTATCCCGCTCATGTCAACCTCTGAGTGCTGTGTTTAGTCAGCATGAGCCAAAATAATTAGTTTTGATTATGCTCGATATTTCAGTTTTGCCAAGAGTTACACACCACAGCGTACCAAATATCCTTTACTGGAAGCAACAAGCATTGGATTAAGAAACACTTTGTAACTGCATTTCTTTATAAAATCAAACAAGTAAAAAAAAAAAACAAAAAAGAAAGAAATGATTTAGAGTGTGA
>VURO01011225.1:2448-13309 GCA_015108175.1 Pelvicachromis taeniatus
GGCCACTGGACCTGGGCACCTTGCAGTCATTGAGTTGACCATGAACTCCTTTGTATACCAAAGAATTCTTGAGTTAAATGTAAGGCCATCTGCCCAACAGCTAAAGTTTGGCCCAATCTGGGTCACGCAACCGGACCATGATCCCAAGCACAGCAGAATGGCTGAAAAAGAAAAGAATTAAGATGTTGCAATGACCCAGTTAATGTTCAGACCTCAAGATGATTAAAAAGCCATGGAAGGATCTTAAGAGACGAACTGAAACAACACTATAAGGAAGAAAGGGCCAAAATTCCCCCACAATGATGTGAAAGACTAATAATGTCATACCGAAAACAATTACTTAAAAGTATTGTTGCTAAAAAAAATACTAGCAGTCACCAGTAGCACACCTGTAACCCTCTAAAAGCTGTTTAATCTTTGGCTGCACCTGATAACTGTATATCTGCAGAAATAAATAAAAATAACTAAATGATCTATGTTAGACTGTAGCAGTAAAGTACAAAACAAAACACAGCCAGGAGAGCAGGATGAGCTCCAGCACCAAAAAAAAAAAAAAAGGAGATGTGTGTGTCCTTTAAGCCACCCCAGAAATGGCTCAACCCACACCGCATGGCTACTACTCCAAAAAGAACTGGCAGACATGCCAAAGTCTTACTTTGTTTAATGTCTTTAGCACCAAAACACCAGTTTAGCTAAATTTGTTCTTTGTCATTAACCAAAACATCTCAGTTTGAATAAAGCAAATGTCACCAAGACAGTCCCAGCAAAAACTAATTTATTTCCCCTTACAAGAATCTACTTCATTCAGCTTTACACCATATTTTTCAGTATGTTGTTCATAGCGACTCTGTCACACCACTGGGACCCCACCCCTCAGTTTGAGAACTGCAGATTTAAAGGATGCAGATTGAAATCTTTGGGAAAACAGCAAAGACGGTCGCAGAAGTGTAACTTCTGTTGTGGTTGGGAGACTTACTTAAAAACTTTGGGTAAAGTCATTTAACTTTTTAAGCAGTTTTTATCTGGACACGTACATTTTTAATGTCCAAAATAACCAATGAGATTTAAGTTAAGATCATTTAAGTTTAGATAATCCTTCAAAAATATTTTCCAGAGAAGTGCCCGGAGGTGTCACCACGGGCAAGACTCGCATCAAAGGATTCTACTAGATAGATAGCAGTACAGACAGTAAGTATTGTGCATCTGTATAAATACCTGCCTCATATGTGATCAGTCAGGAAACCATCTGTCTGCACTGACATTTACATGACAAATGGAAACCGATGACTGGCTATCCTGTCACTATAAACAGACTTATTGTCTGCACACAAGCATGTTGTATATAACTGCATTGCAGGTAGAGGACACAACTCTTCCTTAAATAAAATGAGCACTCACAGGCCCTCACAGCTCTGTTTTCAAAAGAGTTAAATCTACTTCCACCCTGTACAAACTCAGCTCTAATCTTGCAGCCATCCCTCTTTTTTCAGCATGACTGCCCCAACTTTTGTCACATCAGATTTCTACAAACGCAGCAGCAACATAAAGGCTAAGGCCCACTGACTCTGAGATTTCTCCAGCTCTGTAATCATATGACAGTTTCCCAAACTCCAGCAGCCTGGCTGTTTGTCACTTCAGCAGCATGCTGCCTTAAGAGCTGGGGGTGCATCTGGGGAGTATGAGGAGTCCTTCAGGTATATTATTATTAGACTGTGCATACAGAGTCATGATTTCCTTTAACACTTTCCTTGTGAATCCATGTGTGTTCAGAGCAACAGCACAAATCTGTGCAGTGAACAATGTATAGGCTATGAGGGGAAAAAACATGTAGATTTATGCTCAAGCTGTGTGAGCACATTCAATAAGCAAACACATGCAACTTAAAACAACAGCATCCTAATATTTCTACATACAACCTGTCCAGTTCCTACAGGCCAAGGCCGGCCAAAGTCTCAGAGCGATCCCTGAAAAGCTGCATGTAGCTGTCGCCTGACAGCCGCCAACGATGTGACAGCAACCACTGGATCATCCGGCGCTGACGATCTTTGATCCTCACATATCATATTGCACCGCACATGGATCAACCACAAGCAGCCGATCAAGTGGGTGTGGACTAGCGGCACCACCAAATGTTATCTCACAGCCACGAACGCCTCTGCAAGCAAACGCGCACACACAAGCCTAGGCCCGGAGTCCAGCTTAATTCACACCGATGCTCGTGACAGCAGCCGTGCACAACGAGGAGGGGACAACCTGGCATGTACACGATTTTCTCCTGTTTTCACGGCAGCACTGGCTCCTTGCTGGACCCGGACTCCCGACGTTGCATAAAATTCGTTGCACGGGAAGAGCGGAGCGGCAGCAGTGAAGCGACAAAGCGCGCACACACACACTGACACAAACGTGATCGGAAGACAGAGGGACATTGGAAAAGGCAAAAGAAACGTGCGGTCTCACTCACCTCCTAATCTTCTCCCCATTTTCTCCCCCTCCTGCTCCAATCAAGGGACCGCTCCAGCCTTCAGTGACGTCACGCAGCCCGTCTCTGCAGCAGAGAGCAGCAGCAGGCCTGCAGAGGACGAGCAGGGAGGAGAGGAAGAGTGAGGAGGGAGGAGAGAAGGAGAAAGAGAGAGGGGGAGAGGAGCAGATGCAAAAATGTGAATCATTAAAAAAAAGAAAAGCCCTTCTGTCCTCAGGATAGGGAGAGGATATTGTACCAACTCAGGCTGTGGATGTGGAAATGGATTAGACATCATATTCACCCAGCTCAGCAGCTCACATTACAAAAAAAAAGACAGTTTTGTCCCAACATCAATTAAACAGGGGTAAGGTAACATCTCTGTCATCCATCCAGCGTGTTCACGTGTCTTTGGTCAGAAGAAGAGGGAAAGGGTTTTTCAGTTCAACATGTTGAGGTATATTTCTCTCATATTGGCTTCTCTTCATTGGCTTCCTGTTAAATTCAGAATCAGATTTAAAATCATTCTTCTTACATAGAGGTCATGAGTCTTTTGTTCTTTCTCTCTCCCCTCAGCCCCAACTATACTTGGCAAATCGCTGCTACTCTCTGAGTTTGGTTCTGCCAGAAGTTTGAAGGTATTTTTTCCTTCCCAGTGTTGCCAAGTGCTTGCTGATAGGGCTGAAGAACGATAAAAACTAGCAGTGTTTTGTTTGTTGCCGATAATTAGTCAATCGACACAACAATCACAACAGGCACTTTATAGGCACTGCATTATTATAAAGACACATACAGCAATTCAGAGAAAACCCCAACAATCAGACAAACCCCTATGAGCAAGCATTTGGCGACAGTGGGAAGGAAAAAAACCTCCAACAGAGCCAGCATCTGGAAGGGGCAGCCATCTGTCGTGACCAGTTGTTTTATTGTCTCGTTCTCTTTTTTAAACTACTTTGCATCACCCAGAGAGCAAGAAGCTACCTCTAGGGGTCCCAAAGGTGCCAATAAATTAATAACAGCTAATTTGTTTGAGTTTTTATAGAATAAATGTATCATATCAACCATTCATCAACCTTATGGTCTTGTCTTTCTGTTCAAATCTAACTAGATTTGAACTAGATAGGGATATCTGTTTAAGTTCACCTGTGATATAAAAAACTGAAGATGTTTGGTTTCAAAGCCCGGTGATGCTGCACTAACTGGTTTAAAAAGTCACACAAGTATTTCTTAGACGTGCTTTATAGATGTAACAACATAAAGCGCCGGGCAGCTAGTTCATGTTTAAGTGAATGCATTAAATTTACAGTGTAGTAACAGTTATTGCAGCTATGATGTGTTTGTCCTCCATTGTTGTTAATTTATGATGGGATCGCTGGTGTGTTCATGGCTCAAGGTGGTGTAGAGTTTGGTTAGTGACAGGCTACCATGACCCCCAGACTGCTGTGGCGATCAGTCACTTTTGGCTATGTGCCCATTTAGTATATTAATGCTAATAAAACTGTTACTGGGGCCGAGTGGTGTATAGATCACAGGAACAACAACTGGAAAATGATCTTTGTATCATGATTATTCACCATTCACTGGCTTTTTTTTTTAGCCTTGATCATAACTTTTATGATAAAGATTAGATATTTTTTTTAAGATTACATCATTTATTATTGTAAAGGTTTTCACAAAATTCTACTTCTTGTTGTTTTTTTTGTTGTTTTTTTTTTTATCTTTTTGCCTGTGCTGTTTTAATCTTGTTGTGATACAGTTTGGGCTGCATGTGGACAGCAGCACGCTGAACTAAACTCGGCAGATTTCACTTTCTTTTGTGCTCATTTCTCCAGCTCTGATGGTTTCTTGCTGTTTACTACAGGCAGTCATGGTAAACAAATCACATTTTTTATGGGTCTTTCTTTGATAACACAGAGTTAAAGACTGTTCTGGACTTTTGAATGCAGCATGTTTGTGTGTGTGTTATAATGGGGGTCATAACTCTTCTGCTAATCATACAGTAGGCTTCTTTGTGGCGACAGAAAAGAGAAGAAAAATAATACACAAGCAGAAATCAGATTCCAGGCATTTATTCACCAGCTGATGTTTGTCCCATGCTTCACAGCCTGTGGCTGTATTCTGTACTAATGGCTTAGAAGTAGCAGTCTACTAACATGAATTTGTCTTTGTCATCCACACATTATAGCTTCCTTTACTTTGCATGCATTGATTATATGCATTTGATACAAAGACACAAGCATCAGTCTTGATTTTGGCTGGTTCCCCTACAGACCAGGACTCACTCAGTAACATTAACAACCAGAAGGGCTCAAACTGTCAGTTTATTGGGGACATTTTGGTGTTTTATGCTGCTGGAAGCAACTATGTGAAGATAGGTACACAGAATGGAAATGGTCAGCAACAATATTCAGGTAGGCTGTGGCATTTAAGAAAATATCCCCCTCACTACTACACCACCAGCAGTAAGAACTGCTCGTACAAGGCAGGATGGATCCATGTTTTAATGTTGTCGTCGCCAAATTCTGACCCTGCAATCCGAATTTTGTAACAGAAGCTGAGACTCATCAGAGTCTCAGTAATGTATTTCCAATCGTTTTATTTCTCAGTTTAAGTGAACCTCCGTTAATTGTTATGATCTTCTTCATATCTTGGTTGTAATGAGTGGTTGTTTGAGTTAATGTTGCCTTACCATCAGCTGGAAGCAGGCCTGTCCATTCTTCTCTGACCTCTGACGTCAACATGGCATTTTCTCACTGGATATTGTCGCTTTTCTCTCTTATTTTCTTTTTCTCTGTAAACCCTAAGGTGATCCCAGTAGACCAGCAGTTTCTGAAAAATATCAGACCAGCCCGTCAGCCCAACAGCCATGCCTTGTTCAAATTCACTTAAATCACCTTTCTTCTTTCAACACATCATCTTAACCATGTCTATATGCCTGAATGAACTGAGTTGGCTAATTAAATATTTGGGTTAACGAAGAGTTGACCAGTTATATGTAATAAAACGGCTGGTAAGAGAATAGTACTTTTAACAGAAATGGAGGCATCGTTACACGGATTTAAATCAGCGTAAAGGAAACAATGATGTTTTCATCCTGTCGGTGCAACAATAATGAAAGCTGTTGTGTTTTAAAGGCTGTGAAATCCTAAATCTCACGCTGTTGTAAGTCTGTGTTCCTGATATTAAACACATAATCACACAATGATGCAAATTGATCCACTTGAATGATATCATTCAGTGTTTGCATGAATATGTGTTATTAGAGGCACATGCAAACACACTCTTTCTGATAATAGCTGACTAAAAGGGTGCATTTAATTAAAGGAGGTCATTAAAACCTCAGCATCAACTCAATCAATATCCTTTTGGTGTGGAAGAGGCTGAATGCCTCTTTATGTGGTGAAATTTTCAGCTTTCACAAGCTGAAGCTGCAGACCTCAGAGTGAATACACTGCCTGGTGTTTTCACTCTGGTGATTTGATTTTGCTGTAGCTTAACATGAATACAGCCACAACCAGAGGTG
This sequence comes from Pelvicachromis taeniatus, assembly GCA_015108175.1. Taxonomy (NCBI): domain Eukaryota; kingdom Metazoa; phylum Chordata; class Actinopteri; order Cichliformes; family Cichlidae; genus Pelvicachromis; species Pelvicachromis taeniatus. The sequence goes on from VURO01011225.1 coordinate 8,430, forward strand.
CTCTTATGTGTTTGCGTCTGTGCGCGTAACTGTGAGAGAGAGGACTTTAGTGACTGAACATTACACACACAGCACATGTATTCATACAAACACACAATATATGGTGCAAAGTCAGTATGTGAATATATTTCAATCTTAACATTACATTAACATTCATACAGAGAGAGAGAGAGCGATGCATAACGTCCATTCAGGAGCTTAAGCACCACTCCCTGGTGAAAGATGAGAAATGCACTATGTACCGGCTGAGATTACTATAAAAATCATAGACAATATATTTTTAAATATACTACCTCTAAATAATACTGGTACACTTTCAGAAATAAAACAAAAAAAGCACCTCGTTCTGGACATTTTTTTTTAATTCAGATGTTATTTTTTTGCCGACAGACATTGAAACGATGGCGTATCTTACAATCTCAAAGTTAATATCAAAATGAAAAAGAAAACAGAACCTGCATCAGTATCCTTTATAGAGAAAACTATTTCTCGATGTAAAGATTCACAAACAAAAAGAGAAAGAATCTCTTCACCTTTAAAAACAGAAAAATAAAACTTTTATTGTGGGGTCTGATGAGGAGTAATTTGCTTTTATTCGACACTGATTTACTATATGTGGAAGCACTATGTAAATGAATATATATATGTGGGTACAGTGATTGATGAAAACCTGTCATGGGACTAAAATACTGGTGTAATTTACCATTTAAAAAAAAAAAGCATTACAACATTTAGACAGTTTGCTGTAGATAGACATATACTGATTTTATTGTAGAAAGTATTCTGACTTTTTTTTTTGGGTGGTATTTTTCACTTTCTGTGGCTAATAGTAACATATACTGCTGATCTGCTGGGATTTTCCCACACAAACATCTCTATGGTTTACAGAGAAGGATCTGAAAAAGAAATGATATCTAGTGAGCAGCAGTTCACTGAGAGAAAATGCTTTGTTGATGCCCGAAGTCAGAGAATGACCAAACTACTTTAAGCTGAAGGCAGCAGTAACTCAAACAACCCACTCATTACAGACCAGGTATGCATCTCTGAATGCAGATGAGCAGCAGAAGACCACACTGGGTGCTCCTGTCACAAACCAGAAACTGACACTACTATTTCCATGGTCTCAAAAAATCTGACAATAGAAAATTAGAAAAATGTTGTCTGGCCCGATGAGTCGCACTTTCTGCTGCAACACTCAGATGTTAGGATCATAATTCGATGTAAACATGAAAGCATGGATCCATTCTGCCTTGTATCAATGGTTCAAGATGCTGATGATGGGAGACATTTGGCACATTTTGACCTCCTGAGTACCAACTGAGCGTCTTCTGATGGCTGCTTCCAACAGGATAACACACCATTTCTAAAGCTCAAATCATCTCAAACTGATTTGTTAAACATGAAAATTGGTTCACTGCAGTCATATAGCCTCCACAGTCACCCGATCTCAATCCAATAGAGCACCTTTGAGATGTGGTGGAATTGGAATTCATGGATATGCAGTTAAAAGAAATCTGGAGCAACTGTGTGATGCTGTCACGTCCATGTGGACCAAAATCTCTGAGGAATATTTCCAGCACCTTGTTGAATCTGTGCCATGTAGAATTAAGGCAAAAGGTATATCTAATAGAGTGTCCATTAGTGTAAATATACCAACTACTGTAATGTATAACAAATTAATTAATATTGCAAACAAAAGCCTCTAAGCTTTTTTATGTCTGTTGTCTTTTCACTGATTTCAATTTGAATTTGGTCCATTCAACTTTAGATTATTCCGAGCAAGCATGCAGAACATTAAAGTGTCAAATGGGCCATAATTCAACACTTTCCTGCAACTGTCAAATTATTCATGCCAAATGTTAACATTTCCCTCACCAGTCTTTCTCACTCACTTTCTCAGTATAACTCGAAGGAGATCAAAGCTTAGTGCATTTTCTGTGGCCAATAAAAATGCACTTTTAAAGCTGATGTTACAGCGATGAATAAACAGAAACACGGCCGGTAATGTGATCAGCGTTATATTGATATGTCACGGAGGAAATATTTAAGATTATTATCATTAATGTGCTTCTCTGCAGCATGACGGTGGCCCAAAGGAGTCACAGTAACAGAGATCTATCTGTAGTTAGTTATGTATGCAACAAATTATGTGTCCCCTGAATGTAAATTTTCAAAGATTTAGATGATCTGATATAATGGTAACACAATCAGTCATTCTTTATGTCATATGTGGGTGCAGAAGAAAACACAAACACACATACACACATACACACACACACACAATCACACACACACACATTAAGGCCTAATTAGTGAAATGAGACACAGCGGGCAGGAAGATGAGACACAGGTGCACACACTGGAGACAGCCACAGAGGAGGAAGTAAAATTGAATACAAAGCATGAGAAACAAAGGTGTGCCAAAATAAAACAGGAAGTAACGAACAGAAACGCACATGAAAACACAGGTGAAGGCTAGAAAACTTGTACAGGAAAGTCAGAAAACTAAATGCATGAAACTAACAGAAAATCTCTAAATAATCTCAAAATCCAAAAACACAAACCCTGACACCGCAACATTCTAACAATAACTTGCTCAATAACAGGGACAGTTCATCCCACCCAAATCAAATGTTTTTCCTTTGGTCTGTAGTGCTATTAATCTGTCTGCATTGTTTTTGGAATGACTTGCCTATTTTTATTTTTTTAGATATTGTCCACCTTCTCTTGAATATAATTGAACTAAATGGAGCTCAACCCCTCCCACCATACCTTGTTGTTAGCGGGTTCATGTGCTAGCTATTTTCTTACCAAACAACACCCACCAACCGCATTCCTTCTCAGAAGCAAGTCTGTATCTACCTGCGATGAGAGGCTCATGACAGGGTGACAGGATGTAAAGATTAATGGTGTCTCGCCTCAGCTGAGCTGTGCTGTCAGCCAGCTGCACAGTCACTTTGACCCGGTGGATGCAGTTCAGAGAAAAAAATACAAACTTCATGGTTTGTTTATTTATTTATTGTTTTTCAGAGTAACCGGGTCATGATTTCTAGAACCAGATATCGCTGCCGGGTCTTTCTAAAATAATTTTTGCTGCTTTTTGCTGCTCCACCACAAGGCACGTGCCATCTGGTTCCATTACATTCAAGAGAAGGCGGCAGATATCTCCAAAACTGAGCATCACACACCCAAAAAGGTTTAAAGGGATTACAGGAAGACTAAAAATATGTAGCTTTAATAGGGGGATGAACTGTCCCGTTAAACACAGATCCAGGTACGTGCATTCTGAGGAAGCAGAAGCTATTCAGTTGACTAAGATAAAGAGTAATCAATTAATATAGTTCCTATTTTACATTGTTAATATGAGGTTGTCTGGGATCAAGTCTGCCTTGATGGCACTACAAGAGCACTCTTGATGAGCGTTAAGTGAAGAATATGCAACAGTGCAAGTGGTAATTGGAATATAACTCTAAATATTTAAAGAAAAAATACCCTCAGATATCTGTTTCCCTTTGATTTAGCTACTCTGTCTGCTATATCTTTCCCTGCATCTCACAGTAACAGCTGACACCTTCTGGCTATTTCTTAAAGCATGTAACCCTTTTCATAATTAAAAAAAAAAAACACACAGTAAAAACCCAAACCTGTTACATCAATCTCTACCCCTCTACGCCCTCTACATGCCGCACTCATCCAGTCATGACAGGGAAAGACTGACACACAAAAGCTTAAAAACTCTCTCCCTCAGGAGATTTTGATAGGATGAATATGATGCTGGGCCGTTTTCTCGTTCTCACGTCAAAAACCGTGGCAAATTTAGACCGAACACCTTTATCCATCCCTCCTTATTCATATTTATGAGAAGTGACTGACAAACTCATTGTTGGGTAATTACAGTGTGGTGAACCTTCATTGTCTTTAGATTGGTAGAGACTGAGACATGCTGTGCTTTGGCTTGCTGCACTAATGCAAACCTCTCCCATGTAGATATTATTAGTCGCTGTTTGCTTAGCAACCACAACACATGTCTGACATTTTTGTACGATGAAAACGCTTCGCCTGGAGTTTATTTTATTTTGGCTGTGAGAATGGGGTTTTTTTGTTTGTTTTTTTATATATATACAAAAAAAAAAGGTGACAAAGGAGGAGATGGCTAAGAAAACAAAAGCAAAGTCTCACATTATAATAATTGTTATTAACAATATTATTATTATACCTACGCATTAAAGCCAGAGATTAAGCATGTTGACGTTATTTAACACTTGTGTTTTAAACTAATGCCAACACCACATGGGAAATCAGTGGAGGAGGCAACACCTACAAATAGCAGTGGTAAATAATTCATCCTAATGTAATACCTACAATATATTTATGGAGCAGGTGTGATTATAGTCCGAAAACAAATCGAACTCTCTTTGTGATCTTAAGATAGTTAATCTGAATTTTACAGGTCACCTTAGAATATATATGCCATACCTAAACAGATCAGTAAGCCAACTGATGGGGGGGATGAAGGCAGAGAACGTAGTATGATCTGCGAACAGCAGGGGGCACCAGTAATATGCCTGGATTGACTGAAGTGTTACTGAAAGAGAAAAATACTTTTTAATCATCAGAATGAGATTAAACCAAATATTTAAACTGTTTACAGACGCACTGTCTTGATGTGTGTTGATGCTAATTATTTCCTTTCTGGCAGTTCAAATCAACATAATGTTTATAGATAACTAGTCAGATAATAAGAGTATGGGATACAGAATGATATAAAAGCTTAAGTGTGTGTGTGTGTGTGTGTGTGTGTGTGTGTGTGTGTGTGTGTGTGTGTGTGTGTGTGTGTGTGTGTGTGTGTGTGTGTGTGTGTGTGTTCTTGTTTTTTTTTT
>VURO01011231.1:2015-14120 GCA_015108175.1 Pelvicachromis taeniatus
TAGGGGGGGTGGAAGGGGGGGGGGGGGGGGGGGGGGGGGGCAAAATTGCCATTATCTTGTATTTGTTCTGCAAACGTAGTTTAAAACAATTACAGTGTTTTTACATACAGTAGTTCACCCATTTAAACTTATGATGATCAGAATTCTGAAAGTGTAATTTTTGCAATTATTACCCTATGCTTGGAGTTACCAATCATAGCAGCTGTGAATCATATTCAGCTGTGCCTAAATCAGTTGGAATTCCTGTATCTTTCTAACACATTTGGTAAACACATTTGGTAAATCACAGTGCTGAAGTCAGCTGAATGGGAAAAACAAGATCCGAGGATAAGCACAAATGGATCAGAAGATGCACTTAATCGTCTTGATTCTATACTCTAACATGGCAAAAAAAATACACACCCAATCTGCAGGTTCACTGTCTGAGCAGTGGCTCATTCCTCTGGCATCTCTGCTGGAATTTTGTGAACATCTTAGCTCCGATCTTCTGAACGGCTCATCTCGCAGAATACAAAGCGAAGAACCCCACATCTCTTCTTCACCTAATTTTATACCTGTTCATCCGTTCCCATTGCTCTTACTAGACGTCACATCTTCTGAGATGGTATGAATATCAATTTAAGTAGAATCCCTTTTAATCCAGTTATATATGAATACTTATATTTTACTTTTCCCCCTTAATTCTCTGTTTGCCAGCCACAATTTTGCTTCTTCAACTTTCCCCTCCTTTTTCTTGTGAAAACATCACTCATCATGATGACGCAAGGCAGGATGCTATAAAGAGTCATGGTCAACAATCATTCACAGCCTATGTTTGGCTCCTGGGCAAGTAGTTCATATGAAAATATAAGACCCAGAAATGGGAATATTAAAAATGAGGATAACTTCATCAGTCTTTGTGCTCCTCACCCAAACATTTTTCTGTTTGGCTTCAGATGGTATGGCGATCCAACTATTAGACTTATTTTTTTCCTAATGCCTTTACAGAGTATCGTGCATAATTAATGTCCTCCCTATTTGCACTATATGTAAGATTGCTGTGTCCTCTATCGTTTCTTACTGTATTCATGTTTTTTTTTTTTTACAATTCCATACTGAGTTAATTGTGATTTTATAGTAAGTAATATTTCTGCAGTTATAAATATAAAAATCAGTTGAAGCAAGTATGATAATTGGATGAAGATTTTACTTGTTTTTTACATCACCAATATTTTAATATTTCAATTTTTTTTTAACAGATTCCCAATTTCAATTAACAAACAGGGCCACTGGTTTTTGTTTGGTAAAATTAAATAACTACTGTTTTTCCATGAGCTGGACATCTGGGGATCGACTTTTGGTTCAGTATAAGAACAAGTGCCTGGGTGTTCAGGGGAAAACTGTGGGCTGTGAAGTAAACCTCTATGATTGTGATGAAACCAGTGAGCTCCAAAAGTGGGAATGCAAGAATGAAACTGCGATCGCTCTCAAAGACCAGGAGCTCTACATTGACCTCACTGCTGATAACACAGCCGTGCTGTCAAATAAAGTCGGACCCAATAGCCACCTCACAATATCCGGGACTTCCAGTGGTGCTTGCACAAGAACATATACAGGTAAGTGAAATAAATAAGAAAACATTGTAAAACTAGAAAACTTGCATTTCCTAAGAAAATTCATGATTACTTTTATAGAAATAATAGTAGAGGCATAATACATTTGTTGATTTTCATATTTAGTTCCAAAATAATTGTAATGCAAAGATAGTGTGGCAAATGATTACAAGATGTTGATAAATAATAATAGTATTAGTTGCTTAAGCTATTCAAGCTCTTCTGTGTTCTTATATGTTTTCCTTATTTTGGTCCTTCAGAAATTTACACCATTGCAGGAAATGCAGCTGGAAGGCCGTGCATGTTTCCTTTCTATTACCTAGACAACTGGTACTCGAAGTGCACTGCAGTTGACTCTATAGAGGACATGAAATGGTGTGCGGTTGAAACAAAATATAATGATCATGAACTCTGGGGTTTCTGCCCAACTAACTGTAAGTACAGCCTGTAAGCACAATTTTTGTTTAACAAAACACAGACACACATGATTTTACAATAAATTCTAATATAGCTTTTCAGGGTAATAATCTACTGCATCAGCAGAACCACCCAAACTTTACATTTGTGTGCACATCTAAATTAAAATGTTGAACACCATCTTGAGATACAAGTTCAATGTAATACTATAATACTTTGACTGTTTTTGTGTCACAGCCAAAGAAGACTGGAACAAAGATGCTACAACAGGAGCATCTTATCAGCTCAACACACGGTCAGCACTGACATGGGAACAGGCTGACGCCAGCTGCAAACAGCAGGGTGCCTCCCTGCTCAGTATCAGCAATCCTCACAACCAGGCTTTTGTTTCAGGTAAGGTGACACGTCTCCACAGTACATTGAATGTATTGAAAACAAAATGATTCATTTAAACTGAGATGGTTTGACAAATAGCTAAAACTTTAAAGTTATTGTGGTCTGTAGACTGTAGACACTGTTCCTGCTGATTATTATGTTTTGGGTATTACACTTGGTAACTTTTTGTTTTCTGTCTCCTTTCTCTGTTAAACTCTACTGATAGCACTATTAGGGGCAAGTAGGGGACAGGAGTACAAGCTTTGGGTTGGATTGATCTTCCAGCATTTAGATTATGTATGGAAGTGGTCTAATGGGAATCCTTATGCATATCTGAATTGGGATTCAGGTAAGTTTTCTTTCATGTTTCAGGAGTTTGTTTTGCCATTCTGATGATAATTTATCTTACTATTGTTAAATTATCTCATCAGTTCATCCTGATCATGTTTGCCATCTGTTTTATTTATAATAAGAAATGTTATCTGTCAAATAAGATTTTTTCCCTTATTTCTTATAAATTTATTCCACCTTGGTGTGCCAGCCACACTGCAGATATAGCAACAATCAGAGAACTTGTTATTGGTCAGCAAATTCAACATCTGCTAACTTATTGCGGTGGCGTTGTGTGTCACATAGCCTTGTCACTCTTGGGTAGAAATCATAGGTACTACTTCATTTCCGCTGAAACTAAAATGCTTATACACAATACTTACCGTGCTACTAAATATAATAATCAATAAAGATGAGTCTCGTGTCATAAGTGACAAGAATCTGTCATTTATCTTTCCTGTACTTTAGGACATCCAGTTTCTAATCCAGGATATATGTGTGGAATCGTTGATGGTGCTGTGCAGTTTTCTTGGCAAAGTTCAAAATGCAACAAGAAACTGGGATACATCTGCTACAGGGAAGGACCTTTGGCTGCACCTACTGAAGGTATAGGAAAAAAAATCCATTCTCTTTAAAAACTTGATGATTTTACTGACTATTTCTTTGATCTTCTTCTTTTGCTCTTCTTATGCTTCATAGCTGCTGAGAGCGGATTTTGTACAGCACCCTGGATTCTCTACAATGGCCAGTGCTTTTACCTTTATCGTAATGAAACAAAAAAATGGTCTGATGCTCAGAAGGCTTGCCGTAATGAAGGAGGAGACCTAGTAAGCATTCGTAATGTGGAGGACCAAAGCTTCATCATCTCTCAACTTGGATATGGTATGGCAATAAAAACTTTTGAGCATCATTTGTAGTTCTTCAACATAATGTTCAACAGGCAGACCTTCTTTTTATAATAATGACCATTTGTTAGTTTTTTAAATCTAATGACTAAATTGTTAGGTTTTTTGGCAGGTTCTTTTTGTTGTTGTTGTTGTTTTCAAATCCTTGTATTGCTGCACATCTCACATATGATAACATTTGTTTACAAGTCCAGCAATTCTGGCAGACAACACTTAGCAAGAGTCTAAAAATTAAATGCAAAAGCAACATCTAAAGAGTAATGCATCAAGAAAATTATACAACATATTTATGTTATTTTCTGTCTATAGCATCCACTGATGAACTCTGGATTGGACTGAATGATAGGAAGAGAGAGAGGCTGTTTGTCTGGAGTGATCATTCTCCTGTGAGTTACACTAGCTGGGACTCTAGGGAACCAACTGTCACCTCTGAAAAAGAAGACTGTGTTCTCATCAGAGGGGAGGTAAGGTGCACAATGTGAGAGGCATTATTGATGATTATGTCTGTGAAGGTTCTCAGTCATCCATGTCATCGTAGTCTAAGGAGCTTAGGAAAGAAAAGCGTCTGGACTTCTTTAAGTTGCTTGAAGAAGTTTCACAATCTTTGAACAGAGGCGGTGGGTTACAACACCAACTGTCTGCCATCTGTAATCCAGTTTTGAGATCCCTTCCCAGATGCCCTAACGCCTACGCACATTCTGGGTCTTCTGACCTCAGGAAATCACGTGATAGGGTGAGGCTAGGTTTCACAATGGGTTTACCCGAAGCCATGGCTGATTGTGACCTACACTCGTTTTCACACCTCGGCTTGTGTGATTAGGCATAGGATCATTAGGGGGTCCATTGTCCTTCTTGGGGGGCCACTCCCATAGGGCTTAAATTTAGTACTCTCCACCATTTGACTTTAGAACTGAAAAAGCTTCTCAGATGAGAGGTGAAACGTCTTCATTTAAAGAAGTCCAGGCGCTTTTTTCCCCTAAGCTCCTTAGATTGATGATTATGACACACAGTTTCACAGAATCGAACATTGTCCCACTCTGCACAAATATGGCCATTGTTGAACAATCAATGGAGGATGAAAAGGGGGTATCTTCTACATCAGTAATGTTCTGTTCAAAGTTCTTCTTTATTATCACATTTTAATAAAATTTAAAATTCAGTAGTCTACCTCAAGAGGTAAAAACACTGGCGGCTGCCAGTGCTACCACTCAGCAAATTCATAACATAGGTTATGAATTTGAAAGTCCTACGTTACTTCCTGCTTGAGTTATTGAATTCACATGATAACCAAACAAAACCAAACAAAACAAATACAATAAAAAAATAAAAACCCAGCTTGATCATATCAAAGATTATGACACTCTTGTTTGATGATATGCGCTGTAACTATTAACCTATCTGTTAATTTCTCCACATATACTTTGTTCTTTCCATTCTTGCAGAACGGAAACTGGGCTGACCGTGTGTGTGACGAGAAACATGGTTTCATCTGCATGAAGACAAGTGACTCTGAACCCTCTGGAGACGAAGTGGAGCTGAACACAGGCTGCAAAATTGTATGTGAACATTTCATATATTTTCCAAAGAATGTCTGCGTCTGGTTGGTTTGAATAGACACAATCTATAATCTGTTTTTGTTTTGTAAAGGCTCTTGTATATTTCAAATGGTCCAATGTTACTAGTACTACTAGCTACTTTTGTGCCCATGGTCCAAGAAATATCTAGGAAAGCAGCACACACAATAGGATATGATGCCTAATGAAACATTGTACTTGGGTGCTGTTTATAGAAAAACAATTTTAAAAAATAAATTTAAAAAAGCAGGCAGATTCTCCTGATTAAAAGAGCACCTTATTTAGTCATTGCATTTTTTAGGAAAAAAAAATCCAGTGGCGTAAACTATTTCAGAATAATACAAAGTAGTCACACGGACACAGAGTGATTCTGCATATGGGGTTTTTTTTCTTGCTACCACAAAAATATATGTACACAAAGACAGCATATAATGCCAAGCTTAAATATTTTTCCAACTGCCGTTTCTCTGCAATGCAGGGTTGGAAAAAACATGGATCCTACTGCTACTTTGTGGGGACTGAAACAAAGACGTTTCGTGAAGCCATCGATGACTGCAAGAGCTCAAAATCTTACTTAGCTGATGTTTCAACTGGGTAAAAAAAGTTTTTATGATTCCTAAAAAATTTTACCATTTACAAAGGTAATATACAGTTGTGTAAAAAAGTGTTAGCCCCCTTTCTGATTTCTCTTGTTAAATCACAAATTAACTTTGATTAACCACTTTTTTTTTTTGTAAAGTTGTGTTCAGTTTCACCAAACGCACTCAGACCTGATTACTAGCAGATCTGTTGTATCAATAAATCACTTAAATAGAACCTGCCTGACAATGTGAAGCAGGCTAATAGATCTCAAAAAGCAACATATCATGCCACCATCTAAAAAAACACCTGAGAAATAAAGTCACTGACATCTGTCAGTCTGGAAAAAGAAAAGGTTATAAAGCCATTTCTAAAGCTGTTGGACTCCACAGAACCACAGTGAGAGCCATTATTCACAAATGACAAAAACATGAAACAGTGGTGAACCTTCCCAGGAGCCAACCAAAATTAGTCCAAGAGCACATCAGTGACTCATCCAGGAGGTCACACAACAACCCAGAACAATATTTAAGGACTGCAGGCCTTGCATGCCTCAGTTAGGTCAGAGTTCATGAAAAAGAACACAAAGGTTACTCTCACATTTTGTCTAATATTTGTTTGACCTGAAACATATAAGAGTGACAAAAATGTAAAAAAAAAAAAAGAAAGAAAGAAATCAGGAAGGGGTAATTACTTTTTCACACCACTGGATCAAGTTGCAGGCAGCCTGTAATCTGACTTGTGTAAATATTTCCAGGGTGGATAATGCCTTCCTTGTAACCTTGGTGGGACTGAGGCCAGAGAAACACTTCTGGATCGGTCTCTCAAACCTGAAAAACATAGACTATTTCTTGTGGACCAACAATGCCTATGCAAGATATACTCACTGGAACACTCATATGCCAGGTAATGAAAAATGTGAATCTATATGTAAACTATAGTTAAGTGTCTTCACAAATGACAGCTAACAATTTCTTTTATTCACAAGGTCACGTGCAGGGTTGTGTTGCTATGGCAACTGGGCATTCTGTTGGCCTTTGGGATGTGTTGCCGTGTACTAATAAGGAAAAATACATCTGCAAACACCTGGCAGAGGGGGCAGATTTAACCCCTGCTCCACCAACCACTGCCACGCCTAACTGCACAGATGGATGGATTAAGATGCAATCAAGGCACGTCTGTTATAAGGTACAGTATCTCCCTCCCTCCCTCCGTCTGCCAGCCAGCCAGCCATATAAGCTGGTTTAGTTACAAGCATAAACTGATTTAGGACATGTCCAATGTTATTTTAATTCTCAAAACCCAAATCTGTTGTGCTGCTCAAAGCACTAAAACCCCAAACAAACAAAGAAAAGCCTCACGAACTTGTGATCAGTTTCATGTAGGAATGATTTCATTCCCACCAAACTGTACATGTCAAATGTAACATTTGTGCAAAAGAAAGTATGCATCGACACATGACAAGAGGCTGTAAACATAGATAGTATTCCTCTTAGCTGTTATATAACCTTTTGGTTTGTGGAGCTAACTTCAAAACTGGCCCCCAAACCCCACAAAACTCTGGATGGATAAGCAGAGGAAAAATATGTTAATTTTGAATTCCGTAAGTGTTCCATCAAATTCATAATATCTCTTGACTTTTTGCGAACAACTTGACTTTGCTTTTTTTTTTTTTTTTCTTTTGTTAGTGATTTCTGATTATTTCTGCAAGGGATTCTGTCACGTCCCATCTAATAATCCTTTCTGTTGCAGAAGGATATCATTGTTCTGTTCATCTTATTGATAATACGGATGACATAAAACCGAGATGATTGCACCAGTTTAGTATGAAGTTTTAAATGTACAAATGTTACCAAACCCTCAGATCAAAATCTAATTTCTTATATTTTGTTTAAGACCTTTCCAGAGGCTTCAGAAAAGAGAAAGACCTGGTACGAGGCTAGAGATTACTGCAGAGCCATTGGAGGAGACCTAGTCAGCATTCACAGCCGTGCTGATTTACTACATATACATAATATCTACCATCATTGGTATAGTATTTTCTGGTCTACAGTTAGAGCTATATAAGATAAAAAATATTTTGTAAAGATTTTTATCATTACAAAAGATTGTAAATATAAAAATATAGTATTTTAACCTAATTTTATTGCTGATGTAGAAGCCATCCCCTTCTCGTTCTCAATTGAGTTTTCAATGATGGTCACATTTGTGCCGAGTATTACAACATTCCATTCCTCCAGAGACTGCTAAATTGTCTCTTTGCTGTTTAATTTACCTTCCTAGCAATCATCTTTTTTATGTTCAAGTAATTTCTTACTTGATGACAACATAGAAGAGACCAGTCTAAGTCAAATATTAGTGGCAGTCATAGATCCTTATTATGCTTAAGCAGTGAGTTCTGTATAAGTATTAAAATTTAGAACATACAATTGTCCATTATAGGTCTACTCTATACTGGATTGGACTTAGTGCTCCTGACCTAGACACAGGTTATGAATGGAGTGATGGATCCCCGGTGAGTTTAGTTTTTAACTCTATCTACAATGGTTCATGTAGCCTAAATGATGATAACAATCAATATGATGATTATTAATATTACTACAGCTATTATTACTACTGCTATTAATAATTATCTTATTTTTGTATATAGGTAAACTTCCAAGAGTGGAATGATGGAGAGCCAAACAATAAAAATAATGCTGAATCATGTGCTGAAATCAAAATATATCATTATGATACACCTTTTTGGAATGATGTGCACTGTGAGACGTACAATAACTGGATTTGTCAGATCCGTGCAGGTAAAGCATGGTCATAGTTATACCATTCCTATGTAACATTTTTTTGAACCAGAGCTTTATCGTTGTCTGCCTCATGTATTCTCACATTGTCAAGCTGGAGGTGGTCACTAGTAACTCAACACTGTTTTTATTCCTTTACAGGAGTCACCCCAAAGCCAGCTCCAGACCCTGTCAACCCTGGTAAGTGCACCAGTATGTTGAATAATTTGGCCCGATTGCCAGACAGCATCTTTACATGACTGTTGACTTTCTATTGGGATTAACAGCCTGAGACCATGATGCATACTATGCTGACATGGAAACTGATGTCTCATGGATGCTGATTTACTGCATGGCAAATATTTGCAGGCCAAACAGTATGATAACATTATGATAACTAATTATATGATAACTCATATAATTAGATTTTTTAATGTAACCCAACAACAAATCCAAAATATAAAACGGAACACTAGACTTGTTCTTCTAAAGTCTCAGAAGATAATGGGATATTTGTTTAAAATAAAACAAAAACCTGTAGGAGTAATAATAATAATTAGTAAATAGAAAATCAGGTCTTTGAGTGTGTGAAGCCCATTGAAAGGCTTCAATGCCTGACCAGACATTCTTGAGGGTCATATAATCTGTAGATGCACTAAAATATTGTGCACATTTCTTATCTATTCTCAGTGTATAACACGACCTCTGATGGGTGGCTAGAATGGAATGGGGCTCAGTATTACATTAATGAAAACACTATGGCCATGGAGGATGCCCGTACCTTCTGCAGGCAGAGGCATGGTGACCTGGTATCGATCAACAGTGAAGCAGAAAGGATATTTTTATGGAAACAGGTGAACAATAGTATTTGTAAAAGATTTGCCAATGCAAATGGTACTTAGGGTATAACTGAAGAATATAATTGAACAGAGAGCTTTACTATGTATCTATGTTTTTGTGCAGATTTCAACAGGTGGTGAGAATTCTTGGATTGGCCTATCTGTAGATCTTGATGGAACATTTCAGTGAGTATGAATTTAATGACAAAAATATAAATACAACACAATTAACTTAAATTTATGTAACAGCAAGTTTAAAATAGAAAGCACTTGGTGCAAGACAGCATTCCAGATATACAAGTATACCAGTTTTAATTTCATTCAATCATATCTTGATTGTTTGATATAAGATCCACTGGCTAGTGTACGGTGATACAATTACCTATTAACATATCGCACTAACAGAAGCATTTGTGTCAATCTGGGTTTGGCTTCATCTGCTGTGGCCCCTCTGCCATGGGGTGTACCACAGGGATCTATTCTTGGGCCACTACTATTCTCATTGTATCTCCTGCCGCTGGGTGCGATCTTCAGAAAACATAAAATTACATTTCATCTATATGCTGATGATTGCCAGCTTTATCTACCTTTTAATCACTCTGACAGCTCCTCAATTGAACTCCTGCTTGATTGTCTTAGTGATGTTAAGTCATGGATGGTTCTGAATTTTTTAAATTTTAATGAACGTAAAACGGAAGCAATTTTATTTGGCCTCTGGTACCCCAAATGTTGACTTTACTGTTCTGACTCCTCACCTGAAGAGTTCAGTCATGATGGCCACGTGAATGTGGTGGTGAAATCCTCATTCTACCACCTCAGACGTCTGTTAAAGGTTAAGCCTTTTCTTTCCAGGCGTGATTTGGAATCTGTCATCCATGCTTTTATAACTTCACGCTTGAATTACTGCAACTCCCTTTTAATAGGGGTTGGCCAAGGCACTCTGTCACGCCTGCAACTGGTGCAGAATGCTGTGGCACGATTTTTAACTGGTAAAATGAAATTTGAACATATTACTCCAGTTCTAGCCTGCCTACACTGGCTTCCAATTGCAGTTAGGATCCATTTAAAAAAATTCTTTACTGGCTTTTAAATCCTTAAATGGTCTGGCACCTGTTTATTTGTCCGACTTGCTGAAGCTCTATGTCCCCCCACGTTCACTCCGGTCGCCTGAGCAGTTGTTCCTCTCAGTCCCTAAATCACAGCTGAGACTTAGAGGAGACCGAGCGTTCTCTATTGTGGCCCCCAAGTTTTGGAATGCTCTTCCTCTTCACATCAGGCAGTATACATCAGTGGTGGTTTTTAAATCTAGGTTAAAAACATTTTTATTCACTGGCCTTTGACTCAGTGGGAAACTGACAGTTTTACTTGTATTTTACTGTTACTATTATTGTTATTTATTTATCTATTGTATGTTTTATTAATATTTGTAAAATTTAGGAATTACTGTCCCTGTTTGGTATCTTTCTTACCAACCTAATTCAGGTACTATAGCAAAACAAACACATTTTTATAAATATTTAATTTGTACTTAAACCAGAATATGACTGTCTTGGTAATATTGTGACCAGTTTTTACAGACTTTTAAACCATATTTTTTTTTAAATTAAGGTGGATGGATGGTTCTCAAGTGTTGTTTCAACGGTGGGATGAAAATCAACCTAAATTCAAGAACTTTGATGAGAACTGCGCTGTCATGACACATCATAATGGTGAGTGTACCAAAATAGTAGGTATAGCCATTGTTTTCTGTGCTTCGCCGCCACCAACTCTCATTTTTAATTAGACTATAGTCACTATAGACATATGAGGTTTCTGAGAACGCCCCACTCACTTTTACTGCTGTCTGCTTCACATTTTTATTTGCATTTGACACATTGAGGGTTTTAGGGTAGGTGGGGATGAGCCCTGTTGATCAGGTCACAACAGTCCCCTCTTGGTCATTGTAATGGGTGGCGTCTGAACTTCAGTGCTCTTGGGGGGCTGCAGACTAACAAGAAGAGCCCATAGAGAGTTTATAGATTTGTCACAACAATGTATTCTGATCATGATTCTGCTTGCCGATGCTACTTGAGAGAACAAGTAACATTAAATAAAAGGAGTAAAAGCTTGTGTTATATCAAAACTGATTAAAGATAGATGTTTTAGATGTTTTATTTTAATTGATCATTCAAATTGATTACGTGTTTATTTTAATGTATTGAATTGGCTTGCAGGATTCTGGCATGACTCCAGCTGTGGGCTTGAGTATATGTCCATTTGTAAGCGCAGCAGCTCACCACCTGCAAACAGCACTGCCGCAGTGCCTACGGTGCCCCCAAAAGGTGGATGTCCACAACCCTGGAAAAAATTTAACTCTAAGGTGAGATGTCTTTTCATGTCTTTTAATCTTTCTATTATTTACTGTTGAAGGGATAAGTTCTTAGTGCTTGCAACGCTATATTGATCTTTTTCATGATTCAATTTTAGTGTTACACCATCATTAACAATCAGAATTTACCATGGCATGATGCAAGAGAAAAATGCAAACAAAAGGGTGGAAACTTGGTGTCTGTTACTTCAAGAGATGTGGAAGGTTTGTTTCATTTTAATTTTTCTTAAACATGTATTTAGATCAGCCCTGCGACAGACTGGCGACCTGTCCAGGGTGTACCCCGCCTCTCGCCCCAAGACAGCTGGGATAGGCTCCAGCACCCCCCGCGACCCTGAAAATGATA
>VURO01011235.1:1997-34324 GCA_015108175.1 Pelvicachromis taeniatus
TGAAATATTTTGCCATTTTTTACAGACTTTAATTTAACAGTACGACTCACATCAGGCCCTTTGAAGATTCGCCTCGAGCAGCAGGGGTCTCTCAAATTGGAAATTGGAGGTAAAATAAATCTAAGATTGCTTCCCTCCCTGTAGGGTCCCAAAAATGGCTGCAGGGGAGATATTAGAGAGAGGGCTCAGAAGGAGAGTTAGATGGATAGAAGGGAGTGGTAAGGAAGAAAAGAGGGTTAAGGGACAGAAAGAACTGAGAAATAAACAGAAGAGATGGGAGAAAATCTGAGAGAACTGTAAAGGCAAGAAAAAGATAAAGTTAATGGAGCTTTATTCACTTTAGCCATCAGGGCCTGCAAAAAGTCATTTTGCTAGCAAAGTGTGAGTGTGGCCATATTCACATGTGCAAGCCAGTGAGTAAAAGTGGGTCGTTTTCCATGTCTGAACTTGCAAGTGTGCCATCAACAGCATGTGGAAATGGCCCTGTATTTATACTGTACTTTGTTATATATTCCTCCAATTGTTATGGAAATGCAATGATGAGCTACACATAATTATTGTCCACGCCCCACTAATACACAAGTCACAGAAAAAAAATGACCTCTCGCACTACACATGTGAATAAAGGGCAAGGTTGCTGGGCCTCATGGTACTGTATCATCCTCAAGGCTGTGATCCTCTGTCACATTTACTATTAACTCAAACAGGAGAAGATCCTAGTGTTAAAATGTTAACACTGTCAACCTCACTTAATGACTATCAACCAACTTGGAGAGATTAGTCTTGGCCCATCTGAGCTGTCTCAGGTGAAAAAAATATGTGGTTTGCATAGAGACCAAATCTGGGAGTGGATGACCCAATCATCTCCACGCTGCAGAGATTGTTGTCCAATCAAGGTAGTAAGAGCTGTATAATGAAGATCACCTTTGATTTATAGCCCAGGCTACTGAGAGAGAAGATACAGAAAATGTCAGTGTAGATGTCAACCTTCTTATGGACTACTAACTCCCAATCTGACACTGGCTTGTCAGGACAAGCCAGTGTCAGATTGGGCAATGTTCTTCTGATTTGGTGATGTGCGCATGCAGTGCTTCACAAGGGACCGTGCCATCTCCATCAATGTTCACCTTGTACGCCTCAGATTGAGTACAACTTAGAATCATGCAATGAAAAAAAATACTCTGAAAATTCTGAAGTGGTTGATTATATAAGAAATGTACAGAGCACTGGTGGATGAAAAGGGGATGAGCAAGCTCTATTTCTTAAGGAAGTTGGGATTCTTCATTGTGTCCACAAAACATTGGGAATTTTTTATCACTCATTTGTGTTGAATGCAATGTACTTGCTGTAGTCTATCGGGGGACCAGCGATGGCACTGATGACAAAAATAGACTGAATGAAACAATTAAAAATTCTGGGTCTGTGACTGGCTTCAAACTAGACACCTTTGAAGCTGTAGTCATGAGACGGTTACTGACCAAACTGTTGCCCATCATTGATAAAACTGACCAGTCGTCTGCACCATTTACTCGACTGGCAGCAGAACACTTTCTCAAACAGACTGATAGGTACCAGGTACTCCTTTTAATAAAAACCAGGGGTCTCAAGGAGGTGCTGGGTATTGTGTGAGAAGGAGACGAGAGAGTTAGCTGAATTTTCCTAGAGACAGGTTTGCATTGTGAGTTTAGACAGTCTTACTTTTCCATGAGGAGGATCAAGGGTTGGGAGTGGTTCGGTACATCTGCTCAACAGAGCAGTGGGCAGGCGGACAGCAGTAAGTGAAAGCAGCTTACAGAATCCTAGTGAGACAGCAGGGCGCACACTGGAGGCACTGAGGATGATCCATGGACAAAAAGGGCTGGAAATGAGGAGCCAAGCTTGGAAAAGGCAAGCTGGAATGGAAAGAGAATTATTATTACTGAGCAAATCTTGGAGTGGATGACCCAATCATCTCCACGCTGCAGAGATTGTTGTCCAATCAAGGTAGTAAGAGCTGTATAATGAAGATCATCTTTGATTTCTAGCCCTAGAAATCCATAGATTTCTAGAGCTATGGATCACAGAGTAGCCACTACCATCACAAGGGTGAAGATGATCTGCCGACGATCATCACTCTTAAATACAACAGACTCGATGAGGGAATGCAAACTCATCCACAGGCGAACCCACCGTAACCAACTCCAGACAGGGAAACCAAAACACAGAGGAGGAAAAAACAAACACGATATCCTGACAATGACAGTCCCACATTATGTGTGAAACATTGAGGAGGTGGTATATGGCTTTGAAGGAACCTGGTAACTAATATTTTTTGATGATGTGACTATGAAGATACTTCAAATTCCAAGTAATTCTCCTGATTTTAATCCAGCAGAGCATGCTTTTATTAAATACAAAAGTAAATGCAAAGAGACAAACAAACTAGCAGAAACTGAAGGTGGCTGCAGTAAAGGCCTAGCAGAGGATCTCAAAGGAAGAAATTCAGCAATTGGTCATGTCCATGGGCTCTAGACTTCAGGCAATTCGTAAATAAGTTAAAGCGGTACTTTTATTAAATCCCTAGAATTAAAGCTCAAAATCTGTGCATGGAAATAAAACAGGACTGGTTGTGAAATCCTTCAAAACATTATAGCTGCAAGAGGAGGTTTTTCATTCACACTTATTGTCTGACCTGGGACACTCCAGACAAAATCAAGTTGGCAATTAAAAACAGACAATCAAACATCATTACACATGTGTTTATTCATTTTCATGCTTTTATTGACTTTTGTTTTTCATCCAAGAAGGATGCCTTATCACATAAATTTCAAATCACATAGATTTGGTTCAAAAGAAAAATATAACCAAAGTCTGGTTACATATTAAATGTAAATTTAATATTTTTTGTAAAAAATACAAAACGAAAACAAAAAAAATCCACAGTACAATCTACCATGTTAAAATTAAGCATCCTCTTTTCATTTTTATGCATCTTTTTTCATATTTTTTAACCATTCAATGACTTTTACAGTTTACCATTCCTGGAAATGCCCATATATTTCTAAGAACAAATATATCTAAATGTGTTCACCACAGTGTATTTATATGTATTATCAAGTACACATTAAATATAAACAACAACTAAATGTGTGTGAGACAGTTTTGGTTGAGTGTGTTTAATTGGCAGACAAATAAAGTCTGCACTATATAAAGTCTTTCCTCAGCTAAGAATTTATATCACTATTGGTCTAATGCTAGAAAAAAAAGTTACCATGGTGACTGAGCAAGCTGAAAACAGCCAGTCACTTAAACCTCTGTGTCTGAAGACTCAACAAACCTAGCTGAAACATGCATTTGGCTTCTGGGACCAATGGCCTAATTTTGGTGCTGTGAAACTGTTGATATTTCCATGCATCTTTTCACAAATGCTACAGAGGCTCATCATGCAACCAGTGAGCAGAAGTTTTATTAATTTAGTAGGTTTTACTCCAAGGACCTGCTTACCTATATGCAACCAGAGGATTTTCAGACTTGACTGGTCAATGGTACTGGAACTACAACCACACATCTGAAAGCCTTCAGTAAGAAAAAGTCTTATCCCTTGCCTACAGTTCCTGCAAATTTATATGCAGATATCTGTTTATTGAGATTACTTTAATGCACATATGCACAGCTGTGTTTTTTCTGAATGCCTTAGAAGTAATTTATACTCACTTTTCCATCACAATGAGATTATAACTGTTTCATTCAGCATTGGCTAAGCAGAGCTGGTGTAACTGGGAGCAAGATGAAAAAGCACGACTGGGCCTTTTCTCACTCTTATTCTCAAGCTCACACATATGCACACACACACACACACACGCACAAGCACACGCACACACACAAGCCAGGCTGTTAAACTCATATCAGAGGCTCACTGGATTACCATATCTGGGTGAGATAAAGAAGCAGACGATGGTTACTTAACTTTGACTTAATGTCCCCCATCTGCCTCTTTCTATCACTTGCTCCTTCTGTCTGACTGTTGTAGTTTTTTTCTTTCTGCATAAATAAATAGATTTTTAGTCTTGCTCATGTTCACTCTGCCTTATTTTATGACTAATTGTCTCAGTGTGCTTTTTTCTCTGTTTCTTTGTGCTGTTCTGTTTCTCTCAATTTCAACTCCCTGCTTTTGGCAGATGATTATATCAATGAAAACACATTAAAATGACAATAAATTTCTTATCATGGAGCATCCACCATGAGGTTGGGGATTATCCATTTTTACATTAAACTAGTCTGCCTGTCAATGTGTACAACTGACACTGCAAATCATGGACATCTTCCAGAAAATCGCTTTAACAAGTCCACATGGGCACAGCGACACTTGTGCACAGAACCAAGCCCAGTGCACGCAGGCAGTGGTATATATGAAGTTTCTACCACATCCTCACGAAATGTCAGGAGTGTGAACATGAGATAGGGGACCATGACATTTTATTGACATTTTTAGGAATTTTCGGATTATTCAGATAAGTAAAAGATAGGGAAAAAACGCATGCATCTTTATCTTTTTGTGTACAAACTACTTTTTTGAGATTATATACTGCATTTTTCTTACATAAGCAACTGGAAAATATATATTTTTGTGTGTATATTTCTGTTATTTTAATATGGACTTGTTTATAAATTAATAAAATCTGCATTACAATAATCTTTATTGCCCATCATGCATTTAAGCCTCAAGAATACACGAGTAGTCTACTAAATTTAGCAGAAATTGACATTTGGCAGTAATTCTGTAACGCATTTGACTCATACATATCTATAATATAGAGTTAAAAAGAGTAGCAGTATTTGTGAAACAGTGCACCCATCATTTTATCAGTTTGATTTTAGCTCAAACGGCCAATCATAGCTTAATAAAATATTGGTATTTGAAAGTCTAAGTACAGTGTAGAGTTAACCTTCCCTGATTGCCTGATTATGTTAAGTATTCCAACTGGACATTTCCAAGCGCCAATGATAATGAAATCAGTCCACATTAGATTCTACAATTTCATCTGTTGTACAATTTGAATAACAGTGATCCATGGGCATGAATGTTCCATTTGAATCAATTGCAGTTCAAATGTCACAGCCATAGATAATTGTAAGATCGACCCAGGAGTGATGGTTAAGAAACCAAATGCACTGAAACGTATGAATCTCCATTTTAGAGGAAGTTTGTTTTTTCATTTGTCACAGCCTAATGGTGCTATTAGGCAGCTCATTGGCATTTGCTGCCCCACAGAATGAATTCATGCATATGGCTGTTCATCCCAAATAGGGGACCATGTGAACAGGCACAAACATAAACAAACACACTTATGGGTAGTAATACATTTGGCTGTGCTTTGCAAGCACAGTATTTTATGCATTTCACTTTCACCTGCCAGTTTAATTGAGATTTGCTTGCTAGTAGTGAACATGGACCCTGGTGTTTGTAGTAATTCACATAGATAGTGGTGTCTGTCTTATTCATGCATACAATAATTTGTTCTTAGGCACAGATTAATGACTTTATATCTGTAAAATGTAAACAAAAGGATGCAGGGCAAAGTATAGATAACATTTCTTGTTCTTTAAGGAAATTGATTTTTCAATATAACAAAGTAAGAGAGAGAGAGAAACATACAGCATTTACATGGCAAGAAGGGGGAATTATTACCAGCAATTTGAAAGGATCGTCAGTAACTTCACTAATAATTTAATTCCCAATAGAATAGTAAATAAATGAATTCAACATGGAAAGTATTACATCAAGGGCATTTCTTCAATTTGATTTCCAATTATCTGTAATAACAGATGAATTTGCTTCAAAGCAAGTTTAGCTACACTTATCTTACCTACTGTCACTATGCAACCGACCAGCAGAGCAAACCTGTTTTACCTTCTCTTGTTTTAACATCTCTTACTTTACTTCTTGGCCCCTCTCCGTTTCCTTCTCTCCAATTTCAAGATACCTATCTTCCAAGTCTCTTTCTCCCCCATGTCTTTCTTTTCCCGCTCATTCTGGCTCCTTTTTCTAATTTTCCTCAATGACGGATCCCCCACCTGCCTCAGATAATAAGATACTCCCACAGGCCTGCGAGACTCATTCCTCCTGCATCCATCACTCCCAGAGTCACATTACTGCCCTTTACAAGCACCAGGATGTTTTTCTCCTTAATTGTAGCCGTATACATACCTCATCCCGCCAGTAATAATAAATGGTCTTGTCCTCCATTATAGCCATTAGGGAGCTCACACTGTGAGCAGCATGCCGCCCACAGTGAGGAAGCCTTGTTTGGTATTGGCTGTTGTAGCCAAGCAGTGGAAGAATGCCCCTGCAGTCTGCAAACACATGTTAGGACATTCAGTATCTTGACTAGGTGCGCGTAACAGAGATGGTGCCTGTCTGAGTTCTTCTTATTCCACACAAGTAAATAAAAGCGCCAGGTTGAACAGAATATTGAGGTAAAAAAAAGAGCTGGTCTCAGGAGATTAACATCACATTATATCCTTGCAACCAGATGTCGCAGACATGAACCTGTGTAATCCAGAAAATAGCAGTAACCAGTCTGGGCAGAAGATGGCACTATGTTCCCATCACATTGCTCACACCACGCTGTCTACTGTATTCACAGACGAGCAGGTTGTTCAAACACACGCAAAACATTAAAAGCAGGATACACAGTGGGGCTTCAATGAAATTGCAAAGGGTGAATGACTATGTGTATAAAAACTATACATTTTACTGTGGCATTTAGATATTATTGGGACTCTGATAATAGAAATATTCTGAATGTGTTATTCTGCACATTGTGGTTTATGAATGAAGTCACTACAAGTAGAGTAGTGATATTAGATGTGTGCAGTGTCCCCACCGCCCCACTGAGAGTGAAATCTGAAGTCTCTCCCACAGAGAACAGGTACTGGCTGTGATGTTGCCACTCTGAACATAATGTTAAACCTACTGTTTGCGTTTGCTTTGAGAGGCAATAATTAACCCTAATTTAGCTAATGTATACATAAACCAGAGGAAGTCGCACCCTTCAAGCAAACCTCAGCTTTAAAAAGTTCAATTTTGCGAATTTGACTAAATTTATTCGCCCCCCACCCACACTTGTCTTTTTGATAACCTGTTGTCGTTTGAGTTCACTGATAAAGAATGCAAAACCATCCAAGTTAACCTATCAGAGTGTAAAAAAAAGAGACGTGCCAAAAAATTTGTTATTATTGAAATGCAATCTATATAATTTGAAAGAAAAAAATAAATTAAAATATTAATGTGTCAGTAGATACAACCAGTATTGTTTTACTTTGCCTTTTCCAAATATGTTAAACTATTTGTCCAGCAGACACTGCTCAGTTCTCTTTAACACCCTTACATCGTGTTACCCTGAGACATTTCATCACTTTTTCAGCAGTTTGCTGTCAAGTCTGTCGCTATATGTGCCTAATACCAACAAGCCAATTTACAGATGGTGACACAAGAAACGGACCAGGAAATCATTGCAGACAGATTCATAAATATTGGCTTCTCTGTTCTTTTAATGGTCAAGACTTAGAAGTTTAAGGTATGGGAGTCCTGGAGCTAAAAGACTCAAGGATAGATCAATGTCAGTCGTCAGGGGGAATGAAAGCCAGTCTGGTGGAAAAGGGGGGAAGAAGGAAGGAGCTTCAGGCACTGAAAAGTCATATCATAGAGTCGTCAGCGTGGGCTGTGGTGGTTTCAAATCATGAATTCTTTAATGTACTAAGTCCAAATGGTCCCCTGTGCCCCTGCACTGCCTTGCCTGGCAGTCTGAAAATAATTGAGGACTTGAGCCAAGCAAAATGGGATGAGGTGAGTAAAAAGAGAGAGTGAGGATGCAAGGCAGAAAGAAGAGGAAAGATGAAGAAGGAAAATTCAGAGAATGAGTAAATGACATGAAAAGAGAGATGGAGATAGCTCTTTGCAAAAATTACCCTACCTTATACTTACACAGCTCTCTTGCGACTCAGGGGCCATCATTTGTTCAGGCCTCCTGCCCCTGCATCACTCACACTCATGATAAAGCTCTGGTGGAAGGTGGGAGGTAATCTAGTGGCATTTCAAGGAATGGACCTCAGAGGAATACTTCTTTCATCTAAGGTCATTAATCGCAATGTCCAATCTTCGGGCTCATAGATCAATAGCAAAGTTCTGTGCTTGAAATGAAGACGTGAAAAGTAATGCTGAAGTATAAAACATGCTATATGTTCCCCCTCAGCAAGTTTTTAGCTGGGTCAGTAAGCTAGTGTTATGTGACCTTTCAGCTTATGAATTAGCTGATCTAGAGGTTTAGCTGTTTATGCTATGATTGCCGGCTAAAACCTACCGATAAGCCCAAACTGGAGTTCTAATCATCATCATCATCATTATAATTATTATATTGCAGTTGTTATTTTCTGTGGCTGTATTTTTTTTTTTAATTTCAATTTAGTGCTGTTAGTATGTCCTCAAAAAGAGTATAATTTTATTTTATATGATTATTAATAAAAATTGCTGCATAGCAGCTGCAGTAAATCCAGGGTTCTGAAATCAAGGTTAAAAACATTGCTCTGGGCAGCAATCCTTGATCATTGCTGTTTGGGAGCGCTGATAATTGCCTTTCCTGGTTTTTCAGTTCACTGAGTACTGGCCACTAACTCTCTTAGCTGGTTGGGTGTTCATTAGAAGTCCTCATTCAGTAGTTAGAAAGGATATGAGTTTTCAGCCAGCCCATTAAAGGCCAAATGTCACCAATTTAACTGTGTGCAAGGCTCATAAAAGAAGTCATGCATGCTATTGATGTTCAGTACCTTTCCATTCTTTATAACGAGCTTCTTGCAGGGAACTGCAGCATGTACAATGGATATCTTTGGACTTTAAATGGACGAGTAATGAGCATGCCTATTTCATTACAAGTTTATGTCTGCTTGCTGCAGATAAAGATTTTTTTTAACCCTTATTTGTCTATTTTTTACTCTCCTGGTTTGGATAGATAAGATAAAAGGCAGGTAACGCTATGATTGGGAGTCCTACTTAATAATCAAAATTTTCAGTGTGCTACATTTTAACATCAGTATGAAAATGCATGCTGATCAGACGGTAAAACAATAACCTCGCCATCTTAGTTTACAGGCTAAAGCCATAGTTTAGCTTGCTAGTGCAGTGAGTTGATATAAATGGCAGTAGGTCTTAGTATTTATTTAAGAAGGACAAAGTTGGGTGAAAATGTTTGTAATGTTTGTATTTGCTTAGTAAACACTTAATAACAACTTCCAAATTTCTTCTTTTTTTTTGACAACGTACCACCTTTTAAGTTAAGGGACCATTTGATATGTATGTGTTATCTTCAGGGAAACATGAGTGTGTGTGTGTGTGTAACAAGTTTCAAGGCAATCCATGTGTTTGATATTAGTTATTTCATCAAAAACACAAATATCAATCTTGGAAGTAACAAAACTGCAAAAGTTATGGAGAAACATAGTAAGGGGAATGGTCAATAGAACAAAATGTTCTGTCACTTTATGAGGATGTTTCACTGAAAACTAGGAGAAAACTAGGTCTGCCATTGGTCACAGCCACAATAGTCACAGATTAATTTGCTGGGGGGTGTGAATATAAAATTTTATGGCAATCCACACAATAAGTCTTGGTAAAATTCAGAGGCTTATTCATGTCTGCTGAATATTACTGTACAGAATCTTCTAGTGTTAAAGTTGCTGGTATTTCTCAGTCTTGTAAAAGCAATCACTTGCTGATTGGTGCAGTGATATCTCTAATTCTAAATCCACAAGTCTTACAAAGTAAAAAATAAAAAAATAAACACAACAGGCTAGAAAAACATTGATTTTCTCTTTTGTTTTAAGTCTCCCAATAACCATCTCTTGCAATAGTGTAGAATATATTGCAACAAAATCAACCCAAATAAACTCACTGCCTGTGTTCAGTATGAGGGGGACAAATAACCCACATCAGCAGGCTTCTCAACATACCCACAAGGGGAGAAAGGAAGAAAGGGGATTGGCTTATTCCAAAGATGAATGTGCCTTGCAGCTTTTGGGCAAACAACACAAAACCACTGAAAGGGAACATCGGCATCATTTGATGAGGCATTCCAAATGTCTCTGGGGGCTGAATTGCCAAGGGCTAAATGATAAATATATGTTGTTGGTGGTAGAGTGATTCCACTGGCTGCCCTGAGGTGCTCTGTGGCTGCCAGCAGTATTCCATTTGTCCTTGAAGGTGTTGGCTGCAAATGTTGTCATCTGCTTCGGTTGTCTTTTGTGGCTAGTTTGTTTGTGTACATTACCAGGCTAGTCTTGTCTTGGTTTTGGACTTGGGAGTCCCACTTCTTTGCTGCTTTTTTTTCACTCTTTCCTGTATTTCTTGCTATCTTGTTATATATCCTTAGGGGACATCTGTATTACTATGATGTTGCCCTGTACATTATATGGACACGCTATGGTAGACAGGCAAACATGCACTTCTTCTCCATGTAAGAGCAGAGCAACGTCTGATCTTACATGCAATGGCTTTACAATCGCTAAACCACAACCCATGAGGTTTGTTGTTTGAATTTTTGCAGATTTTAAATATTAAAAGTAAATAATTTAACATTACATATGCATAATAGGTCAATAGAATATTACAAAAGAAATACTATATGCTTAGTGGAAAAAACAAGTGTGACTCAAAAAGTCTTCTCGAGAAATTGAATAAAATTCTTATGAAGCAGTTTCAGCAAAATGTAATATGGTTGCCTACACAAAACGGAACACTTTCCTACACTGCAACTAAACTATGAAAGACATTGTTCCCTCTTTTTAGTTTCATAATTCAGGAAACCTCACACAAAATTAATGCAAATGAATAATTATATGTACGGAGGCTTACATATTCCTATCTTTTTCTGTTTCCTTTTTTTTAACCTATGTGCTTGAATTATTGATGTAGGTTTAAGAGAATTTCTTCTCAGTGCACAATGTGTATTATCTATGCAAATGCCTGAAGACAAAATAACATAGTAAAAACCTCCATCAGACAGTGGGAATGGAAGAGATGGAGTTTGAATATTTACAGTCAGTTAATGACATTTCCATTCTGTGGGCTTGTCAGAAATAACAAAGCCCTGCATTTACCCTCTGCATCTGCTTAAGTCGCTTTTCCTCCTCCCTGTGCCCCAAGTGGCTCAGAAATCCTACTTTATAGCAGAGAGGTGTCAGAATTTTAAACAGGCCCTGTCTTTATCCCCAGCTTCCCCGAGCTCTTTCCCTTTAATTCCTGGAAGACTAGGCCATGGTCGCCTTTTAACCCTCACCTGCTCCTCTGCTAGAATAATGTTGGCTTCGCTCTCTGTTCTGTGGGGGAGGATGCTGAGTGCTGACGATGGAGTGAGAGGGGAAAGGGTTGGTACAAGGGAAAGGAGAGTGTTCCAGACAGGGGGGACTGATAGAGTTAAGATGGGAGTGAAGGGTGGGAGGTGTATGTGTGTATGCGGGATGAGGTAGGTAGCGTCTGCCAGTGACTACATGTTTGAAAAAAAAAAGGTGGGGGGAAAAGGAAAATAGTGGTGGAGGTAGACATGGAAGACATGGACAGAAAGCAACAGCTGGAGTTATATTATTCTCTGGTGGGACGCTGACTAGCCATTTATTATGTCTCACTGTGAAAAGAAAATGAGGGACAGGGAGAGTGGAGAGGTTTTTTGTTGGGTTTTTTTCCATCTTTTGTCAGACAAACCTGATGACGAAGCAATATCCTCACGTCAGGTAGCATCCACATTGTAAAAATGGAACAACTTCATCCTAAAGTGAAAATAAGGAGGGGTAATTAACCCGCATTGTACGTGAAACAGATTTGTACTTTTGTCTTCACAACAGAAGATTCTGGGCTGCTCTGACATTGTTACATCATTTTATAAATTGCAATACATCCATGCTTAACATTTTCTAGTATCATAGCAGTAAAATTAATAAACTGGGAGAAGTTTCCAGATGAACTGTCTATAAATGATATTCTGCTGTATGAGTAATTGCCTGCAATTCACTCCCCTTTGAGTCAATCTCATGTGTGAAGCCAGCGTTGTTAATTAGACCTGTTTTTATGTTCAAGGAACCAGCTGAGCCTTCCTCTTTCTCGTCCTCTCCCTCCCTCGCTCTCTTTCTCTCTCTAGCATTTGTACTTAATTACCGAGGGACTGCTGTCTGCACCAGCAAGGCATAACAAAGAGATGTAATGCCATTAGCAAGCACAGGAAAAGGAAAGAAATTTAATAATTTCTCTTATTCTTATATCCTCCAAGAGTTAAGCAAAGCTACACCTCATAACTATTAGAGATATAGCACCATTATGTTTTTTAGAGAGATAGATAATATAGTACTATGTTAATATAACATTCTTACTAAGTTAACATCAACCAAAAATCCTTCTGTTGTCAGAGGTTTTAATGTTAAGACATTACTGTTAATGTTATGGCAGTGATAAAGAATCCTGTCCACTAGCACAGTCTATGTACAATTTCTAGCAGTATTTTAATAAAAGACTCTTTGCAATGACAATGTGCGCAATTTGCAAATAACACTGTAAGCGTGTTGGAAATGCTCATTAATGCACCTGCAGTATGTAATGTAATCTTTAAGGTAGCATGTTCTGTTAAAGTTAAATGTTCTGGTAAAGCCATAGCACAATAGCACAGGTGGAACACTCTGCCTTCTGAGAAGTAAAAGTATTTTAGTATCAATATAAATACTTATAATGATGCAAATGAAGTGTGTAAAGTGGATATATTGACATAAGGCACAGAATGACACCTACTGGGTGTTGAAAATTGGATTCACAACACAGTGGTTGGTACCATTTGTTGTTGAAAGAGCAGTGAGCGACAGTGTGGTTATTGAGTGGCAAGGCAACGTGTGCACACATACCCTCTGAGCACGCCCGCTCTCCCATATACACGCAAGGTGAGAGGAAATTTTACAGGTTCTGACACTTTTGATTGCATCTGACACCACAGAACTCCACAGGACATGTAACGTGGAAATTATCCATTGATTACGGGCACCCTGTCCCAGGTTTTATTTGTAGTGAATTGAATCAGCCACGGTTTTGCTGTGCTTCGCAATACCTGAGGTTATGAGGGAGAGTTCATAATTTAATGCAGCCATAACATCTTGAACAGCAAAAGCAATCACATAGTTTAAAAGTCCTATATTTGGACCACTGAATTCCCAGAGGTCCATGGCAATAGCTATGTTGCGTTCATTGCAATAATTATATTGATTATTATCAAAAGATGCAACCTTTAACACTCCCAAGGAATCAAAGACAGACAATTTTTCATTTTGCCTTAAATTTTCTCTCACTGTTAGGATTAGATTTTTACATGAAAAAACAGTAGATCAGTTTACCTTGCCCAAAGCTTAACCCACCATTAACACTGGACAAGAAAAACTGAGATGTAACACTAAATGGCACGTGTCGTGCATTTAGATGTGATGCAAAAAGATGGTTCTTTATGTGTCACCAGGCTAAATAGCTTTACTAGCCACGATGAATGGCCATGATGTGTTATTAATACATTTGAGAGCAAGGTTTCAGTTAGGTCACTAGATTTTTTGATAATTCCCCAGTGTGGAATTTGAAATGTGACAGACAACTTATATTTTCTTGCCATTTTTCTTAATGTCCATATTTTTAAAAATTTCATCTAGATTCTGTCTTTTTGTAAATCAAAAAAAGAGTGCAAACACTTTGTTCTCAATTTCTGATGGAAATTTAAACTGTGTTGGTGGTGAATTAAATGTATTTAAAGTGTCATCTCAAACTACTAAATTAAAATCCTGTCTGTCTTTTTGGTGCATTTTCCTATATCC
Organism: Pelvicachromis taeniatus; assembly: GCA_015108175.1. Lineage (NCBI taxonomy): Eukaryota > Metazoa > Chordata > Actinopteri > Cichliformes > Cichlidae > Pelvicachromis > Pelvicachromis taeniatus. The sequence goes on from VURO01011235.1 coordinate 15,861, forward strand.
ATAATTCCCATTCTTCTTCTTTTTTTCATCTGTACTACCTGTCCTTTGTATTTGTAGAGCAAAAGATTTGTGATTAGTTGATACTCTTCAAACTGACATTTAAACATGTTCGGTAAGCATTTCATAATCTGTCATGCCAACTAAATGTACAGTAGTTAAGCTAAAATAGGATATTCAATGGACGAAGGTCATCTCAGTGCTATTGTATGTACTAAGGATCCTACAAAACATGTTTGGATTGCAAGGTAATAGCTCGCATTCAGTGCTTCATTAATAACAAGGAACCAGGAAAAGTTTGAAGGTGAAAGAACATGTGTATGCTTGGTTCCTGAAGCCTTATTATTTTTAATACATAGTCTATTGTAGTGTCACCATCAAAGAGCAAAATTCAGTTAACTGATCTGTTTGATCAGATTGGCACTGAATAGATCATTTAAATGAGGCTTGAAATTTAGGTGGATATGTGTGGCAAGAGTTAAATAGTGATCCCCGGGCCATAGAACAGTTGAAAGTGACACAGAAAGCTCTTTTGAGGTGAAGGACTTTTCCTTTCCTGTGATGGATTGGCAACCAGTCCGGGGTGTACCCCACCTCCCGGCAAATTTCAGCCAAGATAGGCTCCAGCTCTCCCAAGACTCTAGTTAGATAAATGGTTAAGAAAATGGATTGATGGATGGACTTTTCTTCTCTAACATCCTCTGAAGCAGCCATTAGTTTGGTGGAGGACCATGGTGGTCCCGAGCCATATCAATTCAAGCTCTTGGCTCCAGCCATTGTAATGCTCAAAGCTCTCTCCTTCTCTCTCTCTCACTCGCTTTCTCTCTCTCAGCGTCCTGCCAGATATGAGTCAGAAGGGAAATGCAGTCTGACAAAGAAGCAATCAAAAACACAATTTGAATTTTTGAATTTTATGAAACAGATTAACTCTATGTCAACATTTACTTTGCATGGTTCAGGATGATTTAATACAGTGACAGAAGCAGTGCAGATTTTATGTTGACCCTCTTTCAACTCATCAAATGTCCAATGTTTTTCATTACAGTGCAGTACTTTTTATGCATTTTTAATTATTTACCTTTTTTTTTTTACAACTCATTAACATATCAACGTGTTGACTACCTTTTGGTTATTATATTCACCCGACTGAGGAGGTTTGACTCCCAATTAATTCTCACTGACCAGAAATAATCCTAACCAATATTAAGAACTTACTTAAGAGGGCAGTCCAACTGATGTTATTCTCTTTAAACAAAGATTTAAAAGGTCGCACTGACTTGGCTTTTCCTCTGGCCGCTCTGTTTTCTCAGTAACAGATTTTTTACTCCAAGTTACCTCAAACTCTCTGACCATCATGCATCTGTGTGAAATGTGGATCCAGTCAGAGTAAATGAAGGAGATGATAAAACTTTATGAAAGGATTCCAATATGGCTTACTGAGTCAGTGAAACTCCTTTTAGACTGATGACAGTGATTGAGGTGAGTTATTGAATATATCCTGAAATTTTTGTGCTGCTATTTTTGACGGTGTTCGCTGGTGTTACTGAAACTAGTTCTAAAGTAAGTAGAAAATGGATCTAATGTCAGACTTTTACAATTAGCAAATAAACTCCCATACAATATAAGAATGTAATCAATCAGTTTATCAGAGGGAAAGTGTGATTTTTGGGACACTAGCCTAATGTTAACTGGCATTTTAGCTTATAAACAGCTGTTACAAGATGATTTGTCAGCTGTCAGGAGATGGAAGAGTCACATATCCAATCTAATGATAATAAGCAATTGTGGCAACATCTGGAATAAGAAAGCGTGTTTATGGATGTTTTATTATGTTAAGTCCTGACATCTGAGACGTAAGGTGAGGAGACAGAGGATGACGTGGAGTTTGTTAAGAATAAATTTATATACCACACAGTCACAAGTCTGAAATCAGTGAAAACCCCAGAAAACTTCATTGGAAAAAATACTGTACATCTTGTGCACACATTTGAAGTGTATGTGCACAGATAGGAGTCAGTATCATTACAGCAAAATGTTAACATTGTTCTTGAACCCAAGGGAATCAAATTGAAAAACCCACAACAAAAACCTAAGCATTCAACTTACAGTACATACCTGTTCAACATATGTGTATCATTACAAACATCATTATTTTAATAAGAACTTAAATGATCAGGTAAGGGGATATGAATTTTGTTATTGTGAAATAGCAGCAAGCAACAAAGTAGGCGTTCAGTGCAGCAGATGGCAATTGAGGAAGTTCCTTTCCCATTTTGATAGAAGTAATCCTTTATGCTTTAAGTCAATTTGGAACAAACGGAAAAGAAAAACCAAAACATAAAAGCTTAGTGTATTTCCTCTGTAATAGCCCAATTTATCCATGGCCATTACACTATGCTTTCAAAGTTAAGTGCAAAATGTTATATTGAAGTAAACCATATGGGTTTTCAGAGCGTTTGTTCATTATGTTAACTTGTTCCTTGTCTGTCTCTTTTTATTGTTTGTAAAAATGTTGCCTGATTCCCCCTTGTCTTTCATTTGATGTAACTTTATCTGTGAAAGCAAAATGTTAACTTTGACTCTACTCATTCTTTAAGCATTAAAAAAACATTATAGATTTCTACGCTGGCTGGTGCTGTTTGTGGCACTGGCATTTTAACAACTATCTTTTCATTTAGTAGTAAGAGTTGTGTTAAAAATGACCTTTAGACTGCAAACAAGTCTTTTTATTATCTAGACCTGATGATAATTACTTTACAGTATGAAAAAAATAAATAAATTATATGCATGTAATATGTCCATTGTACTACATTTATTATTTTAATAATACAATTAGGAGTCTGTGTGTCAGTGTTCTTAGTGCTTATCTATGGAATACAACAACAATAAGTAAATAATCAGTGAGTCAATCAATCAGTAAATCAAGTGGTCTAGTAAGCAAGTAAGCAAATCCAGAGATACTAAATGCAGAATGGATACATGCAATCCACATAATCAAACAGTCCTAAAAGCTTCCCTTACTCTGTTACTGAAGCACTATGGCTTTCTTTTCTTGATGTTAATGTGACAAGACCATGACAAGTCCTGAGTAATGTGGACACCCACGTACTGGAAGCTGTCTCTCTCCACTGGCATGCCACTGATGATCAGGGGCTCGTAATTCCTCGCCTGCTTTGTACTGAAGTCCACTATCAGCTCCTTAGTCTTGCTGATGTTTAGGAGGAGACTGCTCACCTGGCAGCAGTTCTCCAGGTTCCTAATCTCCTCCAGGTAGGCCTTCTTGATGTTGTCGGAGATCAGGCCCACCACAACAGTGTCGTCGGCAAACTTGACAATGGACGTGGGATCTGATGTGGCTACACAGTCGTATGTATACAGAGAGTACAGCAGGGGGCTTAAGACACACCCCTGAGGCACTCCAGTGCTGAGTGAGATGGAGGGGGAGACATGTTTTGCCACCCTCTTTGATTGGGGTCTGTCTGTGAGGAAGCTGAGGATCCACTGACACAGTGATGAGCTGGGTCCAGGTGACGCAGGGATGTGTGGAGCTGGTGAGATATGGCATTGTCTGTGGAATGATTCGTCTGGTATGCAAACTGAAATGGGTCAGTGGTGGCAGGAAGTGAAAAAGTGAAGGGTCTCTAACCAACTGCATTTAACAAAGTGCATTTGTTTTAAAGGCACGATATACTCAACCAGCTACATTTCACTTATTTAATTTAAGGATTTGCTTTGTTAAATTAATTTAACAAAGCAATAGTACAATACAGTACAGAGTGTTTTAGAATGGCTTTGACATCTATGTTTCCACTGTTTTTGTCCTTTCAGTGGAGTTGCAGCAGTGAACAACAGCTCTTTGTATCACGTTGTCATACACATGAGTGACGAAGTTTGGGGAGCAGACACTTGACTACGCAAGGCATGCTATGCATATATATCCTAGTCTCAATCATACCCTCTGTATTCCATCATCAGTCATTCAGTCTTATAAGATGGCACGTAAAGAGTGGCAACTGTGCCAAACTGTTAGTGTTCATTAATGCTCAATTAAAGTTTTAACTTTAATTGAAGTTTCAAAACAACATTTTAAAAAACGTTGGGTCTATCAGTAAAATTGTATCAACATTATCCATAATAACCCATAAAGTATAAAATGAGTAAGTAAAATTTACTTAAATACAGAATTATACAAGGTTTCAAGGTGTTTTTTAAAAGACTCTTCAAAGTTTTTTTTTCAAAGAGTCCACAGGGTCAGAGATTGACAAGAAGAAGTCTGGAGCCTGGCCTTTTAGTGCTCTGTATGTAAGAATTTTAAAACAAATTATAAAATCTACTGGAAACCAGTATAAAATATAAATGGGAGTGATGTGACGTCACTTGATGGAACATGTTAGTAGTCTGGTCACATCATATGGTATTGTTTAGACGTTTGAAAAATTTTATTTGAATAAATTTTTATTTGAACATAGCCGATAAAGTACCACAACAGTAACTTGCTTATAAGTTAGTGTCATGCAGTTGGCATAACTGCATGAAGAAAGTCACATTTTAAGTTGCAGCATGTAAAATCTCACCAATGGATGTGAAAAGATGCAATTGGATGAATTATTTTACCCCTTCCAATTCAAATGAATAATCCTACTCAAAGTGGGAGCTACAGGACACACATGTTTTAGAGATATATTTTACATTTTTACCCCTGAGTTACCCCAAAAACTCTAGATGCTATTAATCTATAGCGAGTGTAGGGTGTAAGTTTACCTCAACTGGTATCCATGTCTATTTAATCTGAAGAAGGATGTAGGTAGAGCAGGTCATCTACTGATCGGAAGGTTAATTGGAAGTATACCTGGCTCCCCCAGTCTGCATGCCAAGTATTCTTGGGCAAGATACTAACCCCAAGTTGCTCTCTGATGCATCCATCAGAGTATGAATGTTAGTTAGTGAGCACTTAAAAAGCATAGAAGAAAGTGCTGGTGTGAATGGGTGTGATTGGGTGAATGTGGCATGTTGTATAAAGCGCTTTGAGTACTCTGAGAGAGTAGAAGTGCTATATAAGAATCAGTCCAATTGCAATTGTCTTTTTACTTTGTGTTTTTGCTTCTTTGGTGAAGGAGACCCCTTATGTGAAGGTATGACCCTTTATATCTTGAGTCTCGAAGTGCAGCAACAATTTAACTTTTGCCACTATGGCACACAAACTCCACGCATATGCTCCATATGGATCTCTGCCACATACATAAAATGTGATTAGGTGGAATGCCATCTTTGCCAATGATAGCTTTCACAAACTGGCACTCCCTACCAGGTATTTAATTCTAAGTTCATGAGACTGGATTAATTTGTTAGAAGACATAATTGCAGAGTAATCAGTGTATATTTATGAGTATAATATTTGTTTTTCTGTTAAATAAGCTTAAAAAGAAACCATAACAACTGACTGTACCTTTAAATATATAAATTAGTAAGAATAAAGCTGTAAATGTGTATTTATTATTTAATTAAGCCACAGACATAGATCGTAGCTGTATCATAGTGCAGTGCACAGATTTATTAAATATGAAATTACAGAAAACAATCTACCCATTCAGGCTAGTAGCCTATGGCTCTGTAACAAACCTCTGCATGTAGCTTGGACTGACGGTAAAAGGAGGGTATCTTAAGGTCATCACCATCCCTTGCAGCTCACTGGAGCCATAAGTTGATAAATTCAGAGGGGCGTTTGCCCTTCAAGCTGCACAATTTGCTAGCAGCCCTGCCTCTGTTAGGCCTGTGCTAATCTAATGCCAACTGTCTGCCTGTGAAGAAAAATGGAAAAATTGTTTGTGAAAAATGAGTGTCAAACCCCTTCCTCCACCCAAAGCCCCTAATCAGAAATATGGTCAGTGGCAGCATTTATTAGACCTAAGAGAATTTCTTTTTTTTTTTCCTCTAAGGAGAAGTAAATGCAGGCATTTATAGAATTGATTTAACATGCCAGCGTTCCGTCTCTATATAAGTGGCTCATTGTTAAGAGCAGCCTAGCAGGGCAGTGCATGGTAAGCACCAAGTCGCACTACTGCTGTTAAGCAATAATTTTTTTACTGTGTATTAAAAAAAACTAATTCTGACAAAGAAATTCCTTGTTCTTTAACATGCAGTAAATCCTGGAAATATTTAGTTGACTGGACACCTTAACAAAATTCTTTGCAAATGGTCATTTGCCAACAGAGTCCATCTGTCCACGTCTGTTTGCTCTGAAGAATTGAATTAATCCATCATTTTGTAAAAAAAAAGAAAAAAAATGGAAAAGAATCATACCATATTAAAGGTAATCCCTTAAATTTTTCTTGTTATCAGTCCTTTAATTTATAAGAAAGTAATTTAAATGACTTTTATGTTGGAACACTTTTAATATGCATGAGTGAATAATAACTGTTGTGTGCTGTGTTATTCATTTATTTAATTATTTTCTCAGATAACAAATTTTCATAGCATGGCTGTTTTGGACATGCTTCACACCAACACACGTACAAACACATGTAGAAACACAGGGCAGGAAATATACACCAGTTGCACCACTACAGACGGACATACATGCACATGCATGCGCACGCACGCACGCATGCATGCACGCGCGCGCGCACACACACACACACACACACACACACACACACACACACACACACACACACACACACACACACACACACACATACCCCTACCCAATAACCTAACACCCCCATAAGCGCCTTTTCTGCATGCCTCTGCCATAACTAACTGGATTAGTCAGCCACAATCGATTTGGCACATGCTATCAAAACCAAACAGCCAATCTCCTCTCCCTCGTCCATCTCAGCCCTTGCTCTTTCTTCCCATCTCTCCCCACCTCTCATTTGCTACATGCCCGCTTTCCTTTCCCTTTCCTCACTCCATCTGTCCTCCCTTCTACTCCTCCATCTCTCATTTCTTCTTTCACTTGCACATTTGCCCCACTCCCCCTTCCCCTCCTCATTCCTCTTTTCCCTTCATGCCTTGCTTGGCCCTTCCTTTTGTCCCATTACAAACTATACTATCAATCTATGCAGCCTTACTCTTTTTTTTTATTTCCTCTCCTTTGTTTTTTCTGCTTTAGCCACTCCTCTGCTCAGTGTTTCCATTGCTCCTTCCTGGACTATTCACCATATTACCAAATTTGAGCATTTTATACATTCATGAATTGAAACCTTTATTTACTTCTTCCCCTGCTTTGAACATTGTCCTTTTGCACCTGTGCTCTTACCTTTCTCCTAGCTTTGTAAAAAACTTTTCCTCCCTCCATCATTTTCCTTTCCTGTCCTTCACCATGACTTCTTTTGCTGTTCTCATCCCTCCATGCCAGTGAGCCACTGCTGTTCTCCTCCTCACTGCACATTCATCCATCCTTTCTTTCACTTCACCAGCCAAATCACTCTCTAACAGATGCCGCACTCATTCAGTTGGTCCCCCAAGTGTATGGGTGTGTGTCTGAACGAGTGTCTGTTGTGTCGGCGTAATTAAGCATGTGTGTGCGAGGGAGCACGTGTGGGCATGTGTGCATGCGTATGTCTCAGTGGAACAGGCCTGGCCAAGGCTAATTGCTGCCTCCTACCTGGTGGTGACAGGCCTAATCAAGGATGATGAGCTCACTGTTGGTCTCTCTCTCTGTCTCTCTCTCTCTCACTTACTCTCTTTCTCTTTCGCTTCTTTTGGCAGTAAAAAAAAATAGATAGACAGCCTCCAGTCCCCCATTATGGGTTGTTTTTGGAGAGAAGAGGAGGATGGGAGGATGATGGCAGGGGGGAAGGAGAGCAGGAGGGAGAAAGAAGGACGAGGCTTTTCATTTCAGCTCTTTCCTCTTAAGGGGACAGCATGGGAGCAAAAATTGGCCAGAGTGCTTGAGGCGTTGAGGTACACAGGTTGCAGCACAATGGGCCTATTCACCTCCTCTCAAATAGTGAAGGGGCCAAAATGATTGGATGAATGAATAAATTTTGTTTCCGGGTGTTTTGGGGGTAAGGTGGGGAGATGGCACGATGGGGGGTAGAGTGGGGTGTCTAGCCATGTGTGCACATATGTGTATGTGTGAGGCAGATTGTGTGTCACTGGATTTGAAGGGTATGGCTATCCAACAACTGCCTCTTGTGGTCCAAAACTGCTTGAGTCTTGAATTAGAATAATGGCATTTGGCCTGAACAGGAACATAACAGATGTGTTTGTGCTTGTGTCTGTGTGTGTATGTGCACAGTATTCATGAGTGGGAGTGTCTCTATAAAGCTCATTGAAAAATACCTAATGCCTAATATCACAAAATGCCCCACATAAATAAATACATTTTCAGGCCTATATGAAGTCATATTATTGCTCCTTCTTTCTCTCCTTTACTCTCACACATTCACATCTGCAAACATATAATACACTCATGTATATTGAATTCCTTTAACATAGCTGTAGGCTTTTATCTTTTTACACTTACCATTCCTTATTTTACAAGAATTAAGCATCAAGGTGTGGGGAAAATCTTTGAATGTCACCAGCTCATTGATACTCTTGAATCTGATTTTGTTAGAGAAACCGTGTCAGATCCACAATCCCCAGGAAAAACAAGCGAGGAAATAAATAATTATGAAGTGGAACGCAAAGCCCAACCAATTTCTCAAAATCCAAAACATTCAAGATTAACATGCAACACCAGATTGATCTAGTTTTGTTTGTTTTCGATTACTTTTTTTTTAATGTGATGATGTCAAACTACGTCTGTTCGTCTGAATAACTGTGGTTTGGTAATGATGTAAATAGATAAATACTAATTGTTGGCACATTTTTAAATGGTGAATTTTCTGATATAAGTGACAGTTTTACAAGAAACCGCCCCCTCATTCTAACACGGCCAACCAGCCCCTCCTAACTCATTCCAAGCACATTTCTTTCCATGCTCAAGCAAGGGGGGAAGTGTTTGTGAAACACCTTACTGTGTTATCAAAGAATCAGGGATTATATTAAGTACCCCAACGTTCTTTTTCTAACTTTGCTCGGTGTTTCACTATGGGAGATATGGCCCACTCCCGGATTGCACCAGCCCCTGAAGCTACGCTCCAGCACTACTCCATGATCTCAGGTCAAACCTGAGGCACCAGATTCCAGCATTGCCTGAGTCAGGGATGACTGTGCAACATCCAGCCTATAAACCGGACAAACGCGTGTGGCATAGCCCAGCTTGCTGCCGCACAAATATCCTGGACTGATACACCTCTGAACAATGCCCAGGATGCAGCCATACCCCTAGTAGATTGAGCTCGGAGTTCCGGGGGGGGGGGACTGCAAGCCCTTACAGCTATAAGCCAGAGATATGACATCTACCATCCAATGACCTAACCTCTGGCGTGACAAGACATGACATGCTTTAGTGAGTCCAGGAGGCAACTGTAAACAAGAGGGGTGAATAGACAGATCACGTAATTCACTAACTCGCTTGGCTGTGGTTAGAGCCCATGGCAGAGCGGTCTTGAGAAAGAAACTTCAGCCCCACTGCCCCGATAGGCTCAAAGGGGTGGTGGGAGAGGGCATCTAAAACAATTGACAGATCCCATAAAGGGACCAGTGGTCTAGAGACTGTGAGTTTTTGACGCATCGCCCTCATGATGCGACATACAAGAGGGTGTTGACCGGCAGGCTTATCACCAAACCCCATGTGACAGGCTGAGATAGCTGCCAAATAGACCTTTATAGTGGAAAAAGCTCTCCTTTTGTCCAGCAACTCCTGAAGAAACACAACAGCTCCACTACTTAACACTGAAAAGGGATTACCTGCTTTTCATGGCACCACTCTTAAAAAACCCGCCATTTAACTGCTGTAAACGGAATGGGTGGAGGAGGCTCTAGCATTCTAAATGGTTTCAAAAACCTTCGGAGGCAGGCCTGCAGCATTCAAATTGCATCTTTCATGGGTTAGGCCCAGAGGGCAACCTGGTCTGGGACAGGATGGTATATCCCCCTGTGCGCCTAAGACAGAAGGTCCCTGCGGATGGGGAGTGGCCATGGCTTGTCCACTAGATGCTGGATGATTTCTGCTATTCAGTGTTTGGATGGCCACATGTGTAGCTATTAAAATCAGTGACAGCCCCTGATCCCTCACTCTGATTAATGTTGGGGTGATCAGGCTGAGGGGAGGGAAAGCATACAGCAGTGTGTTTGGCCACGGATGGGCCAGTGCATCGACGCCCAGTGGGGCATCTGCATCTGACAGGGAGAAAAACACTGGAGAAAGCGTGTTTTCTCGTGAGTCAAAGAGATCTACCAGCTGTAGCTCTGCCATATCTGCTCCACCACCTGTGGGTGAAATCTCCATTCTCCGAAAAGTGGGTTCCCTCTGGACAGGAGATCTGTTCAGAATTCCTGGCACGTGAGTTGCTCGAAGGGAGAGGTGCTGCTCCACACAATTATTTCCCTGGCTAACCTGTGTAGCTGCCGGGAACGGTTACCGCCGCGATACATGACTGTGATGTTTTACGCCGCGACCAAGATGTTGGCGAGGGCACAGCCGCAGAGATGCGACCCACCACTGAAAATCCCTCATCATAAGCAGCCCTAAATGTACCACCAATATTACCGAGGCCATGAGGCCGAGGAGACGGAGACAGAGTCGGAACCGCACAACTTTCCCCAGGTGAAAAAGGAAAAGACAATGAGTTAAGGATGCGATCCTCTGCTCTGAAAGTGCAACACGATAAGAGATGGAGTCTATTCTGAAATGCTGGGCAAAGAAATGCTGGAAGAAGCTGAGATTGCCCTGCAGTTAGGGTGAAGGTGATACGCCACTGAAGCTTCCACTGATGGGGTTTTAGTCAGCCCCAGTTCACCTATCCCCTGGATCTCAAGCTTAGAGCAGCCCTTGGTCGGAAGCTTGCTTTTAAAAGGGCATGACCAATAGCGACTAATTTCTTTCATGCAGGCTGGGACTGCTGGCAGAAGCTGCCTCGATTGTGGCAAGGCTGGTGGGAGCCTCTTGCCATCATACAGATCGCGTTCAGCACCTTCGACATACTGGGCGGCTGGCCATGTGATACCTAGCTAGGTAGCAGCCCGTTTGCAGACCTTGACAAATTGCTGTCCACCGGGGGTGCAACTTTGGCTCCACTCTGTGGCCTGGACTGCTGAGTAGGGAAGGTGGAGTCATCCTCCTCCTCATCCATGTCTTCTAGGTTGAGGAGGTCGGAGTCGGCATCACCCTCCACGTGCCTACCACCCAGCTCACCCGTTGTTTTGATCAAGAAGGTTCATGAATGATGGGGGCATGAGCGGGGACTCTTCTTCCATCATGTCCCCCAGCTCATGGAGGCTCGCGGATGATGGATATCACTTGTAACAGTAGTGGCTGTCAGGCAGGGACCCTGACTGTTTGTTACTGCTACTCTCAGCCTCCTTTCCAGGACTTTCTCTGGCATCAACACTCTGTGGGGACATTTCTGAGGGTCTGCCAGTGAAGCCTGAGCATGCTTGGCACCCATACAAACGATGCACATTGGATGAGGGTCCCTGCCCACGATGGTGACACCGCATGACGAGGGCACGGGTGGGATGCAGCCTTTTTGGCCTTCAGTTTCAACCCTTTGGTGGGGTAGGGGCCGTAGACATGGTTAGCAAAGGGATGAGACTAAGCTACACCAAGCTCATCATGACATATTAGCCCATTCGTAGCTAGTGCTAGCAGCAGGGGTTAAATCCGAGCTAGTCTCTGGGGGAGTCAGCTTGTGGTGACATGTTAGCTGCATTCTGGTAGCCAATATCGTTTGCAACTTAATGCTAACACAACCCTAAGGTTGACTAACAAGCTAATGCTAATAAGACGCTAATATGGTTTGTGGCCTGCTAACAAGTTAATGCTAGCCAGACGGAAGAGGAAGGAAAAAAGGCTTGCCGTAACGCATTAGCCCAAGTTACACAATGTCGGCTACCTCGCTAACTAAAACAAGGAACCGCTGGAACAGCTCGCATGATGCGATTGCAATTCAACAAAGTGTAACTATAAATAAACTTTTTTCGAAGGACTTCGCACAACACAAACTGGAACCGGAAAAACTTTGTTACTCCTACACGGGACGCCTGAGAACTGTTAAGCAGCTAATCAAGTTAGCCAGGATGCGCTGAGGGAACTCAAAGTTTCATGGGAAGAAAGTGAAAAAGAGTTAAAAGGGGCTGGTCAGCTGTGTTCAAATGAGGGGCGGAGCCCTGAGCACATCTCACAGGTCTGTCATAGACAGACATGGTGTCATTGGAGCTTCCGTAGTTGGTCACGCCAAGGCAATTCCCATAGTGAAACACCAAGCAAAGTTAGAAAAAAAACATACTGGAAATACTGGGAAGTCCAGTTGTTTTTGATTGTGTCATCATTTAGTTGATTTTGTGTTTGCAAATAGAATGCCTGGTCTACGTCTTTGATTAGCTTTGTGATGTTCTACATCACAGTCTTAAAGGTAAAGAAAACAACGAAACACATATTTTAAAAAAATGTTTCTAGCTTTTTTTTGTACTTTGGAAAAGTAAATGAAGTAATGCTTCACAGTGTGTTTTTAATCAAGGGTGGTCCTTTCACAAACTTTTTTAAAATTGAAATTTAACCATGATTGATGAGTCTGACAATTACAAAACTTCAAAACACTCTGCATTGTCTTTAACCCAAATTATTCAGCATTATACTTCATCCTTAGTCATCATAAAAAGGGAAAATCCCATTTCCCTTTTTATGTAGAGTTCAGATGTTTGACATGTTACATGGCACACCTTGAAATCTGTGCAAAGAAAATCATTCACATATTGAAAATCATTCATACTGTTTGGGGTAACGTGAGAGCTGTCAATCAATGTCCTTGGCAGTCTTTCAAAGATTTATATATTGTATGTCATTTATATACTTAATATCTTGTATTTTGCTCCCTTTCTCCATCTTTTTTTCTTTTGCGTCATCTCTTCACCGCCACCACCCCCACCATCATTTCTCCTGCCACACAATGTCTCTCTCAGATCTTCCATTTTCTTACGTCTTACTTATCCCCTGCTGTCTGAGGTTTTTCAAGCAAAGTCAGATTTCACACAAATTACTTTCTTAAAATATCAACCACTCCTGCGTATTTAAGTATTATCTGACCTATTTGAGTGAAACTTATTCGATATTCAGATGGTGTGCAAAAAGAGTTGATATGGTATAGTATGTTGGGAAATACATGCAATGGCACTTACATGGACTGCCTTTGATTTATCATACTACTGATCTCTAGATATAGCTTACCTACATATTAAATTCATCCTTTTGTATTACTGTTTATTTTTATTGATTGATTGATTCAGCTATTTTGCTCAATTACATGAAAATATTAAGGTTTATTTCCTGTCAAAAAAAGTCAATTTAGACTTTCATTTTGTGTGACAGTACTGTTTGTGTTATGTGTGCTCTGACTAATACAGTACAATTACAAGCTGAGATTTAGCTTTAGAAGATCGTTTAAAAAACAAAAGACACATAATCCGTCATATACCACATTATGCATCGTTAGCTGCTGTTTCTTTATTGTTGTTCTGCAATATTTATTACTGTTTTTAATGGTGTGATTAATGCTCCCCAATGGAAGTTAATCATTTCTGGACCTAGAAGCACATAGAAATAATGTTTATAACCTAATCAAATATATGTGGTTATAATAAAAGAAAACATAATTTCCCAGTACACGTTATTAGTGAGACATACACTCTGAATAATAATTCTTGGTTTGTTTATGATTTATATGACTATGACTTTCAGGCTGGCCTGTAGAACATCTAATAATTTACACGACACCAAGCAGGAATAGTGAAAAGCTTCATCTGATATGAAAATATGCTAATAACGTGACACTATAAAGTCATTAGGTAAAACAACTCACAATGCCTTTTTTCATGCTAAATTAATATTCTGCACAATTATAATCTATCTCAAATTAGAAAGCACACTTTCTTTTTACCCATTCATGCTATAGCAGTGAGCTAGTTGAAGTGAATAAATTAATAAAGTAAAAATATAATTTGTTCCTTTAAACATCCAGAAAAAGAGAACTCTTCATTTTGTACTTACATTACATTGATTGTGACATTATTATTTTAATTATTTTACTCTAAAATAATGTACCTGAATTTCCATAAATTTCTTTAATGTTCATTCACGTTGTGAATTTGTCCTCTTAGTTTACACATTACAACTTCTTATGGTAAATTGCAATGAAAAGGAAGAAAAAAAGATGATTATACACTCTCCAAACACAACTATTTCAGAAACTCTAAATTTAAACAACTTAGGTTGGCATTTTTTGCAGATCTGGACACAGCAATTTACAGTCAAAACAGATATATCAGTCCAGCACATACATCCATAGCATGTAAAACAATGCCACTCTGTTTTTGTTGGTAAATACTGTGAAGTTTGCAGCTAGCATCCCTCCACTAGTTCTGAAAGCTTATCCTCATGAACAAAGCAAGACACACAGAGATCAATCATTTTGCTTGCAGCAAGGGGAGACGAGTGGTCTCAGAGCTGTGACCTCTGCTCTGGTCTCAGCCAACTCCAAAGACTCCGCCCCCCTCCTGCAGCTTTTATTGGCACACATACAGTAACACCCACATTATAAACAGTACACACCCACATGGTGTCGTAAAACACTGTATGTGTCACAAAGCATTGTGTGTGTGTAGATGCATGTGTGTATGTGTTACTTCCAGATCATCATAAAAAGGATTATCTCTGCTCAGCAGCATATGGTTTAACTTAAACAATAAGCCCATAAATACCAGGAAGTAAAACATTCCTCACCAAATGTAAAAACAAGAACCTTTACATAGAATGTGTCTACAATTGGTCACTTACAGCCTCAACCTCACCCCATTCATTCAACAACTGGTAGAGGGTGAAGAATCTAAAGATATGTCTTTGTTTTCTTATACCAGTCTACAGCTATAAAAGGGAAGGAGAAGATCATCAGGATGTCTTTGGTCTTACAGTTAAAACAAGGTTCATAGTTTTAAACACACAACAATTATAATAATGGCAACAATAATGACAACATTCAACAATTCACTCTACCAAATACAAACTACAACTATACAAACTATAATTGTTTGTATCTTCCAACAAAAAAAAAGAGAGGCATTATTTGATCTAAAGTTGTGGATATATTTTCATGGTCAACAGAGTTTTCCATTACAGTAAACCAGCAGACAGAATTTAAAAAAAAAAAATTCACAGAGGCATTCCCACAGGACACAAAACACGACTCTATGATTGTAAATGCTTTTCCCACAGACAAAAAGACAATCATAAGAGCATCAGAGGTGGAGAAAAGGAAAAGATAAATTGGTCCAAATAGGATTTTAAAGTACACACAATTCCCATACTTTCACTGAGCCATATGTGATCTGTGTAAACTTAATGGTTGCGGACATTGACCATAATGAAACAGGATTTCATAGGTGTTTTTCAAAGGACCTTTAAGGAATAGCAGAATTTGCACATGAAAGACCACAATGTCTAGTCCAGTCCATCAAACCTAACTGATTATACTATGTCTTCATTTTGAAGGGAAAATGTGCTGTGCCTGTGTGAATGATGAGCTGAAGGATGAAGTACAAAATACAGATTGTTGAGATAAAAAGAAAAAAATTGAAAGGTTTGTTCTTAAATACATTATGCTTATAACATTTACCTCAGGAGACACAATGTGTAGTTTTGTGTGTCAGTATTATTTATTAATGTCTAATCAGTGGCTTGAGGAAAAGTAACCCTCTCTGACTGATATAACCTGGTGCTGGTGACTAAATACACTGTCTTACTGTGTCCAGCACAGTGTTGGTTTAAAATTTAGACTGTACCCCATAATGGACACAGCTGTTTCTTATACTATTTGTGTATAAAAATGTGTTTTTACACATTATATTTTAAAATATTTGAATAATATCAATATTTTCCAGTAAAGCATAATCAAAAAACAGATATTTAATGTAATATTTGCAATATTTTATGTTTTTATCCTGGAGTTCCCTGACAGACTCACATACCCTGTCATTCACCCGTAGTGAGTGTAAGCAGTATATCAGAGAGAAAGTGTGATTTTCTGTTGTTGTTGTGTAGCCAGGTCATTGTCAGCTGTCCAAAGACGGGTGGGTCGCATGTCTAATCTGCTGACAGTAAGTAACTCTGACAATATCCGCAATAAACATGTTTCTGCACGTTTTCTTGTGAAAGAGCCCTGACATCAGTTCAGGAGATGAGGGTTGAGGTGCAGGAAGAGCATGATATTTTATTAAGATACTGGCCTTGTCTCTTTCCTTTGCATTTTCACCTTTTTGGTAAAAGAGACCATTCATGCCTGCTCCTATTTGTTTTTTAATGGATTAATTCAAAATTTACGAGAACACTTGAATTTGTAATTACACGCTAATCAATGTACAGTTATGAGTACAACCTTTTTCTCTTAAATAACCTCAACAAAATGACCGAATATGCCTATAATGTCAAATTTGTATGTTTTACTCGTGTATATGCATGCATGGTTATCATCTTTTGTTTTTCTTAACCTTTTCATCAATAATATTAGACAAAATGACAAATGTTAGAATTTATTAAGTAAAAAAGATGTCTGGTCAAAGGTATTTTTCAACTATTTAAGTGTAGTTGAGTAAAAATAAACTAAAAACACTTTTAATAAAATGGGAGGAATAGGAAGTATTTAATTGTTTCAATATTTAAAAAACTGTATTGGTGCACATGAAATTTAACTGAGATCACGGATGCCAACCAACAACTTCCAAGTTATATTACAGCAACCATTGCAACCACAACCCTTCCACCTCACACCTCTGATACATGGCCTCTGGCTGTGCTTTGTATGACAGAGACCAATAAAGCCTAAAGTACAGACAGCTAGTCCTTTTCAACTCAGCATTATGCCATAGGAATCATGCACCTGCTTTCAAGACTTCTTCTTCTCTCCTCTCTGCTGGTCTCAGCCTGTATGTGCAGAGTCCGGCTGGGGTATGTGATAACTCAGCCTAAGCCCAGTCAAACCAACTTAATTCTCTCTGTGTCAGAGAAAAGCTTCAGAATCAGCCATTTTATGGTTAAAAAAAGCAGAATGTTCATTTGGCTTCCAGCAGCGAGGTGGGACATCATCTAAAGCCAAAAAGTCTCTCATGCTTGCTTTCCTTTGCTTTCATTATAAATATGCCATTGCTATTGGTCTTTGGTTTGGTATATTTCTTTGGAGAAGTTCTTTCTCGCTCTCTGGTTCTAAACTTTTTTCTTTCTTCTTCTCTTTCATTCCTTTGTTCTTGTTTCTCTCTCTTTTTCTAGTATCAAATAAAAGACATGAAATAGCGGATAAAGCTTTAGCTGGCCTTTGCCAGCAGTCACTAGTCTGAATCATGCCTGCCCATCAAATAATAGTAAAATGAATTTTTCAGCATTTGATTTAGTCATGTCAAAAGGCCAATGAAATGAACCCCTGTGACACCAAATCCCTCTGTGCTAGGAAATTGGAACTAAATGTATTTAATATTAACAGGAGCTTTTAGAACACATCCCCAGACCCCCAATCCCTTTTTTGTTCACTTTGCAGCACTCTGCTTTGTAGAGTCAGAGGATGAGTTTCTTTTTTGATAGGCCCTGAATCTTTATCCTTTTTAAACCCCAGTATGACCCATTCAGCCTCATTATGAGGTAAATGTGGCACCTCTAGAGTTTGCCTCAACGATGATCAAGTTACAACTTATCTGCATTGAATAAACTGGGTCTTACAGAACAGTGTTGAATAATGCATAGACGTTATTGTTAAATAATAAAAACTGTGTTTCCTAACACACTAACTACCAACAAAGTGAACAAGAAATGTATAGTTTTTCACCAAGTTATCAAGTCATTCAACCTCACTCTAAAAACAAAGTATATATTTCAAGAGCGTTTTAGAGTGTAGAGCACTACTTTGACTGTAACTTAACATATTACAAAGTTGCCTAGTTTGTGGTAGTTCACATATCCATCCATCCATCCATCCATCCATCCATCCATCCATCCATTCATCCATCCATCCATCCATCCATCCATCCATCCATCCATCCATCTTCTTCCATTTATCTGAGGCTGGGTCACGGGGCAGCAGCCTAAAAAGTGAAGCCCAGACCTCCCCTGGCCACCTCCCCTAGTTTGTCCAAGGGAACATCAAGGTGTGCCCAGGCCAGCCGAAGAATATAATCTCTCAAGCTCGTCCAGGGTCTGCTCCGGTGTGTCCTCCTGGTGGACATGCCCAGAACACCTCACCCTGAAGGCATCCTAGTCAGATGCCCAAACAACCTCAACTACCTCCTTGTGATGTGGAGAAGTAGTGGCTCTACTCTGAGACCCCCCCAGATAGCCGAACTCCTTACCATATCTCCAAGAGAAAGGCACCCCCCAG
>VURO01011238.1:3330-28885 GCA_015108175.1 Pelvicachromis taeniatus
AAAAAAAAAAAAAAAAAAAAAAAAAAAAAAAGGGGGAGGGGGGGGGGGGGGGGGGGGGGGGGGGGGGGGGGGCACTGTAGCAGCCAGTGTCGCACTGTAATCTTTGTGGATTGTGGAGGATTAACTCCACAGTTGGATGCTGGTCTGACAGACAAAGCTCCCCCATCATCAGCTGCCTGTTGCAGAAACAGGACACCAGTCGACGGCTTAGAGACCTACAACAGACGAGTCCCACAGATTTCATTCATGTTTGCCTCCCAGCGTGTCCCGACATGGCCAACTGTGCAGCTCATGTATTTTAGAGCCACGTTAAAGAGAACACCACCTGAGCCCTGCAGTGCTCTGTGGAGACTGTTTCTTGTAATGCATCTCAGAGAGCTCCCAAAAGGTGCGCAAAGGTGACAAATTACAACTAACTTGCGTTTTTAAAAATAAAAATCTCTGCTTTTAGTGGTTTCAACCCTTATGCAAGTGATCTTTTCAAGGTGATTTCCATCCATGAAAATGCCTAAAACACCCTAACCCTAACGTATAGATCACTTTTTTTATACTGTTGCCATGATCTCATTCCAAGGCTGTCAAATATTGCTGTTTTATCCAAGCTGCATGCATCACAGTCTGCCCTTTGGCGTTGGTGTCGTGATGCTCCGGGCTCATGTTTAAACGCACAGGCTAAGCATCATCTTTCAGAGTGCAGGGTGTGTTCTGATCCAAACCATTATCTGTTTCTATACCTCACCAAGTCATGAAAATCGAACCCACAACAAGAGAAAATGAAAATGAAAACGTGATAGGACATTAACCACAGCCCATTCAAACTCTGTTATTGACACGGCCACCAAAGGACGCTGCTGGTGGTTTGCTTTTTCTCTGATCCTTCAGGTAAAACTTGTTTTGTCAAAGAATCCATCCTCTTGTTAACCGGTGTTATTTTTGCGACTAACAGAACACTGACCTTAGCTTTTTTCCCCTTTTCAATCTATTATTTGAATACAAAGCAAGAGCTCAGCGTGCCTCCCTATATGCTGCTTCTGCATATGTGTTTAATGTCAGCTTTTAGATTCTTCTCATTATCAGTCATCCAAAGCAGCAGACAAAAGTGCACAAGAGATGAAGAAGAAAATGCACGCAGGGTGGAGACGAGCATCATGGGTAACTGGTGCCAGAATAATAAGTATCACTTAATTTTTCTGGCACTTTTCAAAACACACAGTTACTTGCTTCACAGTTTGAATACGCATTAAAAATAAGTGTACATGTTCGAGCATACGGACACATTCATGCAAACATACACACGCACATCTTAACCTAAGTTCTACTGTGTTTCCCTGTCTGTATCTTCCTGTTTGTCCCTCAGTCTGCCTGCAGTGTATACATAGGTCATCTTCTTCCTTATCACTCCTTGTTGTGTATGTTAGTGTCCGTCTTTACAGCCTCCCTTTGCTCCTGTGTTTTTGTGGATTATTCTCAGCTTTTTTTTCTAACAAATAATTTGGATCCAATGATAAATTTACTCATCATGTTTTGGGTTTCCTTCTTTTGAGCACGGTCTTTAAATCAGCCGGTAAATGTCTCACTTTTCTTGTTCTTTTGTTAAACTTTGCCTTCAAGCCTTTGGATCCTCTCTGCATTACCAGCTGTACTCTGTGACCACTTTGAGACTTTGACCTTTTATCCTCTTCTCTCTCAACTACAGCACTCTTGTGAACTCACCTGTATGTTTAGAAATAACATTAAAGTTGTTCCCACTGGTTTATAAGGTTAATACTGCAGCTTATAACATGGTTCCAGGGAACGTTTTGAGCGTTTTGACTCGGGAATGTGAAAGTTGTTAGAGTTGGAAGTGTCCAAAAGTCGGCTTTCCAACAGATTTCTTTATCTTGAAGATGAAACTGATGTTTTCACGTTTATCCACTGGAGAGTTACAAAAAACTACAGAATTACCAGCGTTTGATAGTGTCAGCCTAGAATGAACCTAACCCAAGCCGAAGACTCTTATTAAGAAAGGCCTGCAGCTGTTTTATCACAAAATAAACCCCAGTTTTATCTTGTGCATGTGCACAGAAGTTAGGAGCAAAGCATCAAGGGGTAAACCGAAGCTCATTGAAAGTAATTTTTCTGCTCAGTTTGTGGGCGTTTCAAAGGAAATTACAGATCTGTATCAGGGTGGAACTCGACGACAGACTCCTGAGTGTTGGTGTGTGTTTGTTTGCGTTTATCTGTCCTTATCCAGGCGAACAATCTCAAACCAAGATACCAACCGACCGAGAGGAGAGTGCACTGTAAATGACCCACATTCAGCATTCATAGAGGCCGCACAGAGAGACCCTCCTGCCAGCAAAACATAAAAGACACACAGAAAAAGTGGGAAAAGGAGAGAAAAAGACATTTAAAGTAAACAGAAGCATTGTTGTTAGTGTGATAGTAAAAAAACACCCCACCAATATAGCCAAATGCTAAAGCTAAACAATGAGTGAAAGATTATATTCGTTCATTTATTTATATGAAAAGTCTGAGTAGAGGTTATTATTTGAATCTGAGTGCAGCTGACGTCTGTGGGAAGGAGGGATGGTGAAAAAGCAGGAGAAAGATTGTGTTGGCAAAGTCCGAACTTCTTATCCTACCGATGAATCTCCTTCTATTGAATTAAACTTGTGTGTGTGTGTGTGTGTGTGTGTGTGTGTGTGTGTGTGTGTGTGTGTGTGTGTGTGTGTGTGTGTGTGTGTGTGTGTGTGTGTGTGTGTGTGTGTCTGTTTGACTTGTGACTCTCACAGATCTCCTATTGTGCTGCTGCTGCTGAAAAGCAGCTTCTTTCAGAAGTCTGGCTTTTAGACCTTCTGTTTTTCCTTATTGTGTTATATTTGAAGCAATTTAATTTAATATTCAGCTTAAAAATATTATATTTTATGAAAGCTCTGTTTCCTGTGATTGAACCAATGCTTTTACATTTGCCAGCAGTATGAAAATGCTATGATTTGTGCTGTATTAATGCTCACTAGTGCTTACATGTAAGGAAGAGTTCATATCATCAGAGAGCAGGTGTGTGTGCTTTTTAAGCTTTAGCATATCAGCATAGTTGTACAGTTCACACACACACAGACTGTATAAAAAGATGGATATTGTTATGTGCAATCCATGTTCCTTTTCAGATAATTCAATTAATAATACCTCCAAACAAATGCAAACATAGTCAACAGGTCCAGTTTATTTACTCAGATCAACAAGATGCAGACTGGCCATAGCTGCCTGTGCTGGCAGGTCTTTAATTGATTTGAAACGTTAGACTAAGCTTGTGATTTTACCTGAGGTGTGCCTGAAGATGATGGGAATGTCATTTTTGCAGAGATTTGATCAAAACTGAACAATTAATTGGATAAATTGGATCACGCTGCATGGTTCGGATCATCCATCTGCAGTGTAATCTACACTGCTGCAGTGTTAAAGTTTAAGCCTGCATCCCTCCTCTCGCTGTGTGTCAGTGATTATGTGATACACCGAGGCAGTGTGTGATCCTCCGGCAGCATTCCTCTGCTCTTTGATCACGAGACTCTCAGTGTTTTGTCTGTCAGGGTGAAGAGCTGTGGCTGCAGGGGAAAACACACACACACACACACAGAAGAGGCTGGGAAACACTGAAATTCACACAAAAATATACTCAGTCTTCTCATATGTATATGCTCTATGGACGATATGCATGAAGTGTGCCTTACACTAAAGCTTTCATACGCTTGTGAATTAGTTTCACAGTCCCTGAGGCGGCATTGAGTTAGGCTGGATACTTAACACCTTGTTGCAAAAGCGAAAAGGACTGGGAATGCCCCACAGTGTGCCACATTACTGTAAACTGTCCTGCATCCTTAAGATGTGAATCTTCTTCCTTGCCTTCCTTTTATGTGTGATCCTTGAGGCTTTGGCTTGATTATATCCTGTATTTTACTAGTTTGAGCGCTCCCAGACCACAGTGAAAAACCAGGCAAAAAATCGGGCATGTGCAACTGAGAGGAGACCCAGAGCCAGACCCAGGACCCCCTGTAGAGATTACTGGATGGATAATTTATAGAATTAATAACCTCTAGACTTTAATTTCTCAGATGGGTTTTAGCAAGATTTCTGTCATGTTAAAAAAAACCCTGGACATTCTCCCTGAAGAGGCCTTTTAAAATTACTATAAAAATTCAAGTAAATACTTAATTTACTTAAAAATATGAGGCTTTTGTGTCACTGCTGCCTTTTAAATTTTAGGGATTTAAATTGGACGTGGTGGTCTTTGATCTAGTGGTAATGTTCTCCATTTACAGAAGTTCATTTGGCTAACAGTCAGGTGAGGTTCTCCAGTCTTACAGCAGACACGCCCACCCCCTTTTAAACTCACAGTGCCTTTAAATTAGGAAATGGCGACACACCCACAACCTGCCCAAAAATCATCTGAAAGCACACACCTGGACACTTGTGCAAATAACAGTTACTTACGCAGGGTGACGACATCTTCACGGAATGAGGTCATGGGGATTTTAACACTCCTCTCTCTTCATTTGTCTTTGTCTCTTTCCACCTTGGTTTTCAAAATATGACACACTCGTCACAGTTTGACCTATCACCTTCATCTAACCTCCGGTGCTCTGATGTACCAACCGTCCTGCACCCTGTGAAGCCAACATTAGCAGTCAGTACCCATGCCACAGAGCTATATTGTACTGTACATTACAAGTAAAGGAATCCTCACTTTCCCCAGGCCGCTGTGGCTGTGCATATTCAATATCCACTTTTCTGCTATCCTGAGTGACTTACATGAAACAAATCTGTTTAGTTTACAATTTTATGACTATATAACCAGCCTGTACTAAATCAGTTCTTTTTAGTAATGAGTGTAACTTCTGGAGCAGTTGTTTTTGCATTTCTATAGCTTCTAGCATTACTATTTACAGGGTAAAGCCTCATCTAAGCCAAGTAAATTGGAGATAAACAGTCTCAGGGCTCATAAAGCTCCCACAAAATTAAATTCCACGCGATTTTGTGGCAGGTTCTGGAAGTTTTGCTGAGCTGCTTCCAAATTTCTTTAAACAGCCGTTAAACCTACATTTCCACAATATTTTACAGTGCTGCTTGCTGGCAATGGAATCCATGCAGTTAAAGTTGTTCAACAGTTTTTGTTTAGATTACTCGGTTGAGCAGCTTGAGGCTAATGCAGAGGCCCACGTTCAAGGCCCACCCCAAGGCAATTTACTGTGAGTTTTTCTGGTCTATAGGCTAAAAATCCTAAAGAATGTAACATAAGAATATATATAATATAATATACCATAATTTTTTTTCTTTTAACATAGCATTTTGTTGACCTGTCCATCCTCTCCAACCTCCTCCCTAAGGCTTGGTATGTATTCAGCTGTAGATGCCATGAAACCACTAGAAGGCGCTGTCATGTACTGTTTGTGGTATAGGCCACTTGCCAAAACTCTGATTTTAATACCACCATCATCTGGCATTGTGATTTACCTGTCAGTGGATCAAATCACAGCTACTCATGTGTACAAAGAAACCTTAACGATTTAGATGAAAAGCCTTCAGTTCACCTTTGATCTTCCACTGGATGTTCTGGTGCTGCTTTCTATCTCAGCACCCAGGATATATGTGGGATGTGGGTATTGGGTGAAGCGGGGGTCTGCAAGAGCCTTCTCCTACTTTGAAAATGGATTAATGTTTAACTTGACATTCAGCTGCACACCAGTGTTTCTCATTTTATCGTTGGAGTCATGGAGTTTAAAAAAAAAAGCAGTTTTCTATATGAAACGTGCAAATACAAAAGCCAAGCCTCTGCTCCAGTAACATCTTAAAGATGTGAGTAATTAATCTTTTGCTGTAGATGTTTCTGCTGTAGTTCAAAAAAACAAAATGGGATGACATTAAAGAAAGGTTCAAACACGTAGAAGAGAAAACTACACCTAAAAACATAAAATTAAGTCTTTGAACTGTGTTTTAAACCAGATTTGAAGGAAATCAGTGATTCTGCAACATAAGCAGTACTTTGTCATACAGTTATTATTTAACTTTACTTTTAAAAACCTTTACCTGCTTTACATTTGGACTCAATGTCATGTGGAGCCATGAAAACAGAAAATAGTAGCAGTGTTAAATTAATGTAACATGTGGAATTTGGTTGCATGGAAAAAATATTAAAGTTAATTTATCAAAGGACATGCATAAAAGAAACTTCAGAGTAGTTTTGGACTTGGGGTTAACCTTTGAGCGACATGTACAGAAGAGCTGTCCATCCCAGATTCTTCCAAATAAGATCTAAAATGAAATGGATGCTCTGAAGAACCGTCCCGGAGAAAGTAATTCATACTTTTATTTATTTTAGACTCATCTCTAGTTTGCACACCTCACAAATCCTGGCTTCTCTTCATTGGCTCCCTGCATGAATTGACTCAGTTGAACTGAAGGTTTTAATACTTTTAAAGAAGTCTTGGCTCAAGCCATGCAGAGCCTTCGATCCTCAGGTGGGTCCTGCTATTCAAAGGTAGAGCCTTAAATCTGAGCGTGACAGTGACTTTAATACACTTTTTCTCTCTACCATTGTTGAGGCAACTGTTATAATGTATAATGTAATAATTGTAATTTGGCACTTTATAAATTAAACTGAATTTAATTCACTTCGTAGCATTTACTCTTTTATAATTATTTACTAATTGTGTTGAAAATATGCATAAAATAAGATTTTGTTCTCTTTTTTAACTTTCTTTGACATTATTCCGTTATATATTTGGCCCTAATATGTAGCTGTCTGTCAAAGCATTTCACAAACACTGGTTTTAATATAAATGCAATTATTATTGCTGACTTTTGAATTAATGCAGAGACCGTGTGGGTAAAATCACTGAGAGAATACCTCAAATACTCCCTGACTAGTACTGTAGGCTGTGTGTAATGTTTGTAATGTGTAACTACGCCTGCAGTGCTGCAGATCATCCATCTCACCAGACCAGCTGATAGTACTCCTCCACCAAAACCTCTCCGCTTACACATTTTTCTTGTCCATGATTATATAAATGTAACGTTTCAATCTCTTCATATATGAACATGGAAACCAGCTCAGTTTAAGAGGCCACTCTACCCACATGACAAATGATATTTCTCTTTCGCTCATTCATTTTTCATCGCTTATATGACCTAAACATTAAATGGCTGAGAGTATGCATTTCTTTATGAAGGGTTTAGCTAGGATTTAAGTAGAAGGCCACAAAGGAGAACATAATCCTCTAACTTATCTAATAATTGGTTTGACCTAGTAGTAGAGGCAGTATTATGCATGCTGCATAAAATGCTAAAATGCTCTAAGCAGCTGAATTCCCAGTATGACTCCCAGTCTGCTGGATTTTTGACGCACGCCACTTTCCTCATTTCCTGTCAATGTACAAACAAAATTCCCCCAAATATATTATAAACATATAATATATGTTTCATGTTGCTGTCATTCACTGGTATTGAAAAATGTTTACTGATTAAGGTATTTGAATCCTGGAGAAGTTTTTGTGTTTTTATTCAGATTGAGTGCCGTGCCCGTTTTGGTGTTGTGGGAAAGCTTTAATCAACCAATCGCTCCACACACTTACAGTATAGTGACTGTAGGTAGAAGCTGCCCCCACTGCTGGAATGTCAGTAATGTGTAACCAGACTGGCTCCAGGCCAAAGTGACTGGACAGCAGATTAATACCAGTCACCACACACACACACGCACACACACTGAGCTCTGTGAGTATTTGTCCTGGGTGTGGCTTTCAGTTCAACTCTTTGGCCTGACCACTTGAAATTTGACACCACACTGAGCACCAAAGACCCATGGATGTTGTTTTACTCTTTATTTGTATTATAGTCAAATTTTTGCATAGTTAGTTTATTTTTTATTGTATTTTTTCACTTTGTTAATGTTTATTTATGCATTTTTTAAAACATATTTTTCTATTGAAATATTATCATTTACCATACTGTGCTGTTTATTTGATTATTTGATTTATTATTATTTATTATTTGTTGTTTTGGTTGTGTTTTATGTTTTTACTGCTGTCACTCTGGAATTTAACTGAATAAATTCCAGTTGCTAGGGAAAAATGTATTCCTGAACTGGTTGGCAAGTGGTTGCTGGCGGTTGCTAGGTGTAATTAGTTGCAAAGAGGAGTACATTGGTGCTCTACAAACCTCCTTGTGCATTCTGAAGAAAGAAAAAAAGACTTTGATACTTGATATTTATCTTAAAATGTTTCTTTAATCTACTTGCTAGAACAAACCACATTCTGATAGGGTTAAGGATTAAAGGACTTATCACTGATGGTGTCT
Source organism: Pelvicachromis taeniatus (assembly GCA_015108175.1). NCBI lineage: Eukaryota > Metazoa > Chordata > Actinopteri > Cichliformes > Cichlidae > Pelvicachromis > Pelvicachromis taeniatus. Next base: position 11,659 of record VURO01011238.1, read on the forward strand.
TAGACCTCACAGGTTTACCAAATCTCAACGCCTCAGTCTTTTTAGTTTGGTTTTGCTGGGTAGAATATATGAGAAACCAGATCAGGAGCAGACTAAATACAATGTATTTGTCTTCCTCTGAATGTTATTACTCATTTATTAATGTATATGACACAATATTAAACTTGCCCACCTGCTGTGTGATAGTAAAACACCGTATCATTGTATGAGGAAAGAAGTGCGATAAGCAATGACATGTAACAAAAATCCTTGATTGTTTTAAACCCCTTAACCTTTAGATAGGGATTCTGTCATGAACTAAGGCTTGGCTAGGCTAAAACACAAAGCCTTTCTGATTTGATTCATAAAGGATTAGAACACAAGTTGATCCAAAGTATGTTTTTTCTTATTTACGCTCCTTCTGCACCAGTACACTGAAGCAAAGGGCAGCATGGTGGCAAATCTGCTTATCTGTGTGTATGCGTGTGTGTTTTGGATGATCTCTCCAGAATTTGAAAGGTATTTTTGGTTTGGCTGCCCCAGATGTGCCATATTTATTTTTGGTCTCTTCTCTAACCCCGCTGGTTTTAAATTAGAGCCTGTATGTCTAAAAATCTCCCAGCTGTCCATTGGTTTTTCCCATGTGTGAGCGGGTTAGGCTTGATTTAGTGCAGATGTACTGTAGATTTCAGTCTGATGCTTAACCTGCTTTGCTGATGTTTTGCACCTTTATTGCAGCTGGGTGGGCTACAAATGTACAACGTTAAGTTAAAAATCTTTAACTCTGCATGCAGCCGGGAGGTACTCCCCAAAACAGAAGGTGCTTAGACCATTAATTGCCCCACTGCTCTGTAATAGTTTCCAGTTATAGGCTGATAAAAGCAGCTTTAACACCACCTGCTCAAAACATGAGTGAAACTCCATCCATTTAACAGCCACTTAAACTCAGCTGTCAGTCAGGTTTCCTCTGAGTTGAACATAATGTATAACATGACTTTACTGTGTTTCTGTCTCTCTGACACGTTTTATGAATGACAACAGCATACAGGCTGTAGCTTCGTTTCTGGCAAAAAACACATAGCAAAAAAGGATGTTATAAATAAATATACATTAATATTACTTGCAGGTTTTAGTTATAGAATCAACATGTTCCTACATGTGAACATGCAGAATTTGTAGGAAAGAGTTTTATGGTGTAGGGAGCCTTCTAGTTTATAATTTAGTTGTGGTCAAGTAAGCAAGCAAAACACTGGTAATGACCGTTCAGTAGATTCCATCCCGTCTTTCGCTTATCCAATTCAGGGTCACAATAGGGAGGGTGGAGCCTAACCTGTATAGGTTGCCAGTTTATCACAGGGCTAAAAACAGACAACCATTCACACTCACGTTTATACTTAGAATTACAAATTAACCAAACCTGATACATGTCTTTGGACTGTGGGAGAAATACCAGGAGAACCCATGCAGTCATGAAAAGCCCATGCAGACTTCACACAGAAAGGCCAGGCTGGATTTGAACCCAGGACCTTCATACTGTGCGGAGGTGCTGACCACTGAACCGCTACATATTGGACCTTCAGATTTATCTGAATTCATAAAAAAGAAAGCCTGTGGGATACGCTATAGGTATGGTACAACCACAAACCCTTCTAAAATCCTGAGACCATGGAGCAGCTTATAACAATATAAAGTAGAAAAGTCTTTGGTGCATTATAATTGGACCTTTGTTTGGTTCTGACTCCAGAAACCAACCTTCAAAACTGATTGAACACAAGACCTTTATGCTACCTTTATTTTTCAGTGACATTTCAATCTGCTTTTCTTGTGAAAGGTTAAATGTTTGGCTCCATCTCCCCACCAAAAACCATGTCTTATGGTAATACCAAGACACACCCACAGAGCCTTCTCAGAGCCTTCTCATTTGGGTTTGGCTGATTTTATTCTAAAACCTCTCATTGTCCAGAGCAAACTTTTTCCTGACCCCAAATCACATTTCGCATCAACAGATTTATACCATTTATATACAACAGTTATTAGTAGAGATAACACTAAAGCAACTTAGTTTTAACTCTGATATTTTTAGGATTCTGCCGTCATAGTTGTGTTTCAAGGGATTAGAAGTGAGAGTATTTGCAATGGAAAACATAACTGATGTGGAACTGGGCTTAAAACCTGTCAGCCTCTTCTTGCATGCAGCCTTATTTCAAGTGAATTTGAAAAACAGCAGAAGGGATAAATGTCCTTTTAACTGGGATACCTACCCTCTGAGATTCTAGAACATTCATTGCAGGAAAGATCATCTTTGTGAATAATCAGTTAAACGTCTGTAAAGACTGGTTCCACCCAATGACGACGGGCCTTTTTTTTTTTGTGCATTTAGATACTAGCTGGGGCATGAGAAGCAAGCTTAGAAATCTATTGTTAATTTTCTACCTGTTGATTGAGGTAAGACACAGGATTTTTCTTATTTATTTTTAGTGTTTCAGTAGATTAACAAGGAAAGGAAAATTTTTAAAGCTCCAGCTGCAGATCAATACTCGATAACTGACTGAGGTTTGACCTTTTTTTCTGTTCTTTAGGAATGCGGGTAACTTTATTCTTCTCTGTGATGTGTTTTTAAGACCTTTTTTTGCATGGTCTGAGGTTTCACAATAGCAGTTATCCTAGGTGACATTCTCAGGAACAGACATTCTCTCTGGGTATTTTGAATATCACCAGGAAGTGGCTTAAAAAATTGCAAATTGGAATGTACTGTTTGTGTTGAAGTATTTTTAGAAATATGCAGCATCCTTTCACAAATTAACTGTTAACTTTATTTGGGAATATCCCCGGAAAAGGAAAATACAATTGTAAAACATTATGAAGTGTAGAACAAATATGCTTGTTTTGAAATATAAAGGGGGGTTTATAATTTTTTTTTAAATTTTGTTTTGCCAATTCTTTGATCCGCACCAGTCAAACTGGGCATCGGAGCGTTGATTGGCAACCTGTTGTATTGGGCGAGGCTTCGTTAACTGTCAGGCAGGGGATTGGCTGGCTGGAGTTGTTGCAAACAATGGGGGCGTGGTCTTACTGTTGCCTGGCTGTCACACAGAAGCTCACGCGTTTTACAGACGGGACAGGCACCGTGTGAGTGGAAGTTGTGGGATTTCTTCATTACTATTTTCGAAATTGGTGAATTAGTTATAATTGCTGACAGTTCTGCTTCGTAGCAGCTACTGGCTTCATTTTCTGTTTAAAAATGGAGAGGTTTGATTGAGTTTTTTTGACTATGCCGGTAGAGTAAAGCGAGAAGAGGAGGAGAAGAGGAAGGGGGAGAACGGGAGAGAGTTGAGCTGATTTGAAAGAGGAAATCATCCCTTACTGGGCGAACAGTGAAGCCTGCGGACCGAAACAGACGGAGGTTTCGCCATTTACCGAGGCTGAAGTTTGTTTAGAGCCGATACTTGTTTTGTTTTGGGTGGGTTTTTTTTGGTGTGGCCGGGTCTAAGTGGAGAAGTTTTTCCCGCAAATGACGTGGAATAGCACGATGAGCAGTGGCTACAGTAGCTTGGAGGAGGACTCCGAAGAGTACTTTTTCACGGCCAGGACCTCTTTCTTCAAAAAACCCTCCGGAAAAATCACAGAGAAAAAGGTAAAGATTAAAAACACACACTCACTGTCAACACAAACTCACTGTAAGCTGCCTTTCTTTATAGAGAAGTTGTTCTGTGGTAGGGAAGCTTTAAAGTCCAGCTGTCTCATTCAGATATGGGCGTCGCTCCGTACTACATAAAAACATATCTCAAATATACATTTCCCTTATTTCTAACGGAGGCTCATATGAAGAGGAAAATAAACAGATTTTTCACGGCTTCCGGAGCTTGTCTTGAATTCGGCATATAGCCAAAGTAAAAAATAAATAGCCCTTCAAAGCATATCCACCACTTTTATATTTTATTCACCTGTTGTGTTAGCTTCACCCAAAACGTAAAGGAGCAGAGGCACTTTCAAAGCCTGCAATCCTGTGGATTGCTCTCTATGCAGAATTTATTAGCGGTAGCAAGTTTTCCACTTTATATTTTATCATCTTTACCATGTTCAGTTGACCTTTTAATGTCCCTTTAGCTCCAGCTATGAAGTTGAAAACATAAATTCATCAGAATTGTCAATGGGGTTTGGCCAGTGTACAAGCAAGTTTTCGGAATATTTGCATAACAGCCTCCCATTTATGGCTTAATCCCTTTTTGACGGTTTTAGCAGCAGGTTTAACCTACATTAGATTTCATAGCAGGCGTCCTTTGTTGGTTATTATATTACAGGGGGTCATTAAAACGAAGAGACATGTATAATTTTAAGGATTTTATCCATTTTAATCACTGCGTATGGGATATTATTTCAGCAAAACAACTCTTAAAATACATAAGTGCGGGACTGCAATCAGCATACTGGTGATTAGATGGTGTCAGATGAGACTACCACGCCCCCAAGTCAAGTCTTTTCCCTGCAGATTGTGAAAATTAGGGCTGGACTGAGCTCAGGATTGAAGTACAACCATAAACATTCAGCTTTATCATGTCGGGAACTTAATAAACGAGGTCACTCTTCAGATCTCTGACTAACTGCACTCCTCTAGAGCTACTCACAGTATCACAGACAGCCCAGCAGACACAGCTGGTTTGTTCCACACTCAGCATACTGTAACATAATCGAGCTATTCTTCTTGTCTGCCCACTTAAAGTGTGTGCGTGAGAGATGAGGAGCTTGCAGATTCTGCAGCAATGCATGACCCTTCACTTTTCCATAACAGGCCTTTAACACAAGCCCTCATTCCTCCTGGAAGTGTGTGTGGAGAGAGGAGAGGATGCACAATGCGGCCCACAGAGCGCTGCGAGAGAGTTTGGGACCTGTGGTGTCTTAAACTGGACCTGAAAAGGGGGCGCTGGCTGCTGTGTGGCGGTTTCCCACATGCCAACCGTAATTACAACTGCAGCGGGGACGTGTCCCCTAGGGAAAATGTTTATGACCGCTGTATAAAATTGCTGGTTGTGTATTGTAGAATAGATGATTATTGAGAGAAGATGTGTATTTGTGTTCACTGCTGAGCTGTGTGGAGGTAGTAATTGATTACTTTAACTACTAGCAATGGTTACAGCTAAAGAGTCTGGGGAATGTGCTCACTACAGTAAAGATGGTAGTGTCTATGTCAGTATACCCAGGGGAAGCCTGTGTGTCTGAGGTAGACATAAAGATACTCACACGATGAAAAAGATTCAACTATGCTGGTAAATATGTCATCAAATTAAATGTGGCGGTCACCGCCTTCTAAGTTGTGGCCACTCCCTGCAAGTCTTCTTCTACAAATGCATTTATTTTGGGGAGGATGCCTAAGGCCTCAGCCTCAGACACAAGCGACAGGTCATTCTTGTTAGATTTCTCTGAAGTCTGCTCGAAGGGTTGGTGTATTTTGCACAATCTCCTCTGATGACAAAAGGTTTGCCACAGCAGAGTGCCAGATTTCATTACACCGCATCTCAGGCCCTTTAATCCAAATGTTCTCCCTCAAATGCCTCAGGACAGTACCGTGAAACTTGGCCCTGACTTGCACAACCTTATAAGTGTTGCACCCATGACTCATCATGCCTTACTTCTGCCCTGGAGGCTGCTGTTTGCTTCTAGGTTTTATTCGTACATCCAGCTCAAATCACCATCTAAGATGTCGTCACTCTCTTGAGACAAAATACATGAAATAATGAAAGGTTTAAAGACATAAAGTATCCCATAAAATTGGCATCTTGGCCAAATGATGCACAAATATATCTCCAATTGAGCCTAAATCTGGTTTGTTAGTTTGAAAATTTTTATTTATGTGTAAAAATACTTATTTTGCTGGTAGCAGCAATAGAAACAATTCTCTATTTTAGAATCCAGTGTTTTGCTATGTTTTCTATGCCTTTTCTTTTTTTTTTTTAAATATCTGCTGTATAGCAGCTGAAATGAATGGCACATTCATGTGTGTTTGTATGAATTCGAAAATGAGGAAGTCCCGTTTGTGAATGCAGCTCTATCTTCGGCTCCACCACCAAGTGTGATACAGTAACAGTACAAACAGTAGCAGCACTGCACAGCCTGCCCATTTATAGTTGTCAATCAAGAGTGTCATTTTTCATTTGGGTTATGACAAAGTGAAGTTTAATAAGCTTGAGTTTAAACTGAGAGGAGGACAAACAAAGAGTGATGGACTGATTATGGACGGTCAAATAAGGAAATGAGATGTAGCAGTCAGGCCGGAGGAAGCTTTATCTCTACACCCACGCACACACACATCCACCTTTTCAGTGTGTGAATGGCGTTTCTGTCGGGGAAATGTCACGCTGACCAGTGGTTCTGTGCGTCTCATGCAAAAACACACAAGGCTAATCCCACCCCAGCCCCCAGGACGCTGACACTGGGCAGCTAAAGCCGCTCATCTTTAATTCAAATCATCCTCTCAGACTGTAGGCTCACTGTGTGCTGTTTTCCGGCAGTTTCGGACTCTTCCACTCTTCATAATTAGTCCGATTATGAGCTGCTGTTAAATGTTTTGTAAAAGCTTTACATCACTGCAGAAATATCACTTGATTTATTGAGCTTCACATCCCTTTGAGATTGGAAATGAATACATTATGGAGTTGCAAAAAAGATGTAAATATGAAGAAAGTCTGCAAGTTCTTGCGGCCGAATGGTTTTGTCATTTAGATAACTGGATTATACTTGATTCTATTAGGCTGTCATATTTATTTGCAACATTTTGGGGTTTGTCTTGATGGTACAGTTGATCTAATACAGTTTGCTCTGACAGTGGTAGCGTTGTGCTTGAGTAATGCATGGATGAATGTCAGCAGTTGGGTCTTCACTTACCCGTTTCAGTTGACCATGAATAAGTTAATATCCTGTGGGGTCAGGTGTCAGTAGGCGCTCCCACATGGAAAAGTTCCACATTTTTAAGAATTGGGGGGAGTAATTCAGAGATGTGATATTTGACTAGATCAGTTATTCCCAAACTGGAAAAGGCCAGGGTCCAAATGGATTTCTGAAAATCATATGCAGCAGCCCTCTGAAATCTTAAAAACACAAAGAAGGAAGCAAGTACTTCCTTCTTTGTGTTTTCACTGATTCATTTTGTTGCAGCTGATTCAGATTTTCTTTGGTCTTCCTGCCTAATTTAAAAAAAATAATTGCCCATTGGTGTGAATGCGGGAGTGACTGTGAGTGCGAATGGTTGTCTGTCTATGTGTGTTAGCCCTGTGACAGACTGGCGACCTGTCCAGGGTGTACCCTGCCTCTCGCCCCAAGACAGCTGGGATAGGCTCCAGCGCCCCGTGACCCTGAAAAGGATAAGCGGCTGCGAATGGATGGAATTTTACTTTCTCTACATGATATGAAGACACAACAACTAACCCAATTTGAACAAAAGCAATCTCTAGAACCCAAGGTCGAGCATTTTTATTAAATCTTTAGACTCATTATCTGTAATTTTTAGTACTTTTGTTTAGCAGGAACCTACCTTATTTTCTGTGATATATTTATACTGGTATTATAGTTTAAACATGGCCAGAGTTTCAAATAATGAATAAGTAATCATAAACAATCAGGTTCAGACAACTTTTTATACTGTTGGATCTATGTGATGTCACTGAAACTGCATGTTCTTGTATGGCCATGAGCACAGAAGCCCCACCCACCTCTGAGGCTGCTCAGTTATGGCAAAAATCTTAATTACAGTTGTTTCATTCAATATTGTCTTAAATATTTAGTGTGTGATTAATTTAATAAAAAAGTTGTTACTTAATTGTTTAATGTTCATTTAAATGAAAACAAACACAAGAGCATACAAACATTAATAATCTCTTCACAGATGACCCTAATCAAACTTTGTGATCATTTATCTGGATCCTAATTACTGTTGGCTCCCTGTTAGTTCACTTAATGAACAGTTAATGAGGGTGGTTAAACATGTACTGCTGTAAAAGAAACCAAAATAGCAAACAAGACCTTATTTGGTTCTAATAATCATTGGATTCCAGCTCTGCCCATCTGCTATTTAAACCTTCTGCTTAAGAGGGGCAGCCAATCAGCCGAAGCCTGGCTTATAGAAAATCATTTGAAGGTCGGTTTTCTTGTGTAATCAAGGAAAAAAAACTCTTTTTGGTTTCCTAAATGTTGCACTTTAAGTTTAAAAAAGATATGAGGTATAGCTTAAAGAATTAACCTCATCACTTACTCATCACCACTCCTAATGCCTAAATTCTCAGCCTGTAAATCATCAGTACCACATGACAACTACAGTGTTGAGTCTCTCTCAGACTCATGAGAGGAACTTGAATCTTTGAAAGTGCCAGTCAGAAGGAGGAAGTTGCTATTGCTCAGCTCGTGTTGACAAATATGACACTGGTAAAGGAGGTAAAGATAACAGTGCTCAACAGTATGAGCTACATCCAACGTATTCGCCCATCAGATGAATTAAAGAGGCCTGACGTGACTTTGTACAGCACGGTGTGAGAGAATAGTATTTGTTTGTGGATCCTCCCACTACTGTTGATCATTCACGTAACCTGCTGATAGGTTTATGGTCCAGTATATGTTCCCGGACCGCACCCTGTAGCCCTCTCCAGGTGTGCTGTTTTCCCCTCTCTCTTCTTTAGAATTGCAGATATAGTAACAATTACTTTATATGTCTGGTTAGACCAGTAATTGTGCTGATAGATTTTTATCTTTACCTTCTAATCAGATGTGATTTGTATGGGAATTTCTTTAGGAATCCCAGTAAACATTAAAGTAAGGCCATTTTCTGCTATTGAGCTTAGATTATAACCACCTTATCTCATATGTGGGGGGGAAATATCTCATGGTTTTTGTCTTCAAGGGGACCCAATAGACAGACTGACTGACTGTTACAGAGGTATACAGATAAAGATTTTTATCTTTGCTGTTCTTTCTCTCACTTGTAGTGAACTCCTTTAAACCACCACAGCCCAGATTGCAAATTATTCCCACTTTATTTAGCAGACTTCTTACATTCTTTTACCTGCACACTGAACTTCCTTTACTCTATTAGAGAACATTTCTTATGTTTTTGTTATGTCTAATAGCAGGGGGTTCCTAGCATTTTTACTTCAGCGGGCCAAATAAAATTGAAAAGCAGTTGACTGGTCAAATAATTAATTAGATGGAAAATTAGAATATCTGTTCAAAGATAATGGGGTTCAAAGTAGAGATGTTGCTCTTACATCTGAGTGAGACATTTGTATTGGTTTTAGGCCTTTGAGGCAAGATATGCTAAGCATATCTGACAGGAGGGAGACTTAAATTTAAAAAGAGAGAAGAAAAATTGAACTGAAGTGGAAACTTCAGACAATTTCGTGGCCTTATCTCTATAAAAATGACAGAATTTTTTCCAATTATGCCAAAAAACCTACTCCAGCTTTTAACATACCGATGATTAAACATGACCATGTCAGAAATGTAGCGTCCTGTGTTTCCTTGTTTGGATTTTCACAGTCAGTTGATTTGCCTTTGGGGAACAAAGTCATTCTTTGGAAATTGTTTGTTTACTTTGAAACCTGAGTTGATGACCAATGGCATGTCATTCAGAAAGACTTGACGTTTGTGGTTAGAGTCAGCTGGAGAGACCAGAAGAGAGGAAGTGATTATATCATAGCCGTACTTCTCTTTCGGGGTAAAAATGGTTTGCACTAATTTCAGTCTAAAGGCTTTTCACTATGTAAGCAATGGATTTTTATAAAAACATGTATACAGAATTAGTGAATTTCTGCTGCAGATGGCCAACATTGGTTTATTTTTAAAACCGCAGCTTTGTTTTAATCTGGTGTTGTCTTTCCTGTCTGTTGCGAATCCAATCCATCTTTTCTCTCATTCCCCCACTCTAGATTTCCTTCCTCTGTCTGTCCAACATGTTCTCACCTCCTCACCCCTCCAACCTTTCCTCCTTCCTCCATCATTGTTGTATGTCACAGTGGTCTTTTCTCAACTCTGTATCCGGTTCTTTCTATAACAAGGCCACCCAAGTTGTGTTGGACTTTAGTAACTGTAGCCATATTGCAGATTTAGTCTTTGACTTGCTCTGTTTGTGTCACTCTTTCTCTCTTGACATGGTGTTCTAGGATTGTTTTAAATTCTTTTCATTGCCATTGCTGTCTTGTCCATCTCACAGTCATTTGGTGGCATGCCACATCATAAATAATTGTAATGTCACATTGGTTTATATCTAGCAGAAGTCATTCTACCATCAGCAGATCCTTCTTCCCTTTTTCTGCTGCTGTCACATTTGATTTTGAAACCGTGTCACAGTCCAGACAGTTTCTTGTACTAGTTCTTGGTTTTGTAGTACAAGCAGCAAGTTTAAGCTTCTTGTCCAATATCATGACCATTAAGTCCTGAAGGTTTTAGTCTGAATTACAGCTGGGTTGTCCTTGGCTGTCTTTGAACCTTGCCAAAGATTATTGGGCCACTTCCATAGATGCAGATTAAACTCATGGTTAGTGTTTCGCACACAGACTTTACTTTGGTGTGCTGCCTGGCTATACATATTAAAGGCCGGACAATTGTTTTCCATCTCATTTTGCATTTTGTAGTTCTTATTTTTCATCTCTTTTAAAGAACAACACAACCATTTTACTAGTGAGCAATCCCCTCGCTCTTATTTTGAAACTTTTGTCATTGCTAACAATCTATTGGTGGCCGTTTCCACCTCCATCTACCAGCAGACCTCAATGTCCTGCATGTCATTTAGCTTTCTTAGAAAGTCCTTCATCCATGGTTGTGAAAACACCAAATGATGCTTAAGTTAACACAATCTTAACTATGAAGACCAATCATGATTATGTTTACCCCACAAAGACTTATTCTGAGGCAGGAATAACTCTCAGAGAGAATAACTCTCTCTACTATAGCATTAAGGCTGCCATTATTTGTTATTATTTATTATTTCTGTGCAAGCCGTAGAAATATTGATTATTTCTGATCACTAATCAATATTCAAGGCTGGGGTAAATACAGTAACAATGCAAACAAGTGCCCTGTCCATCCTTTGATAGAAAAATGACAAACAAGGACCTCAGGCGTGTCTTTCTTCAGTCTGTGATTATAACTTCCTCAGTTGCCACAGTGAGAGGCCTCAGGTTGGTCATCTGGCAGATCAAACATCATGTGATTGTGTGTGAATTGCAGTTGTGTTTAAAGTCCTCTCAGTTAACCTTTAGTGCGTTTAGACTCACAACACTGCCATGCCAACCGTAAACACTAAGGTGGTGTTAACAGATGGTTTCCTTTCAGTTTTGTAAATGCTGTCATTGAAGGCCTCACAGCTTTCATACAACTTGATTAACCAGGTGCTGAAAGTTGTTTCTAAACTGCAAATTGTGTTTCTATCTCAGTGAACTAAATCTAAATGAAGGCTCAAACCTGCTCAAGAAGAATGTCATCACCTTGATGTTATAGTTGCAGGCTAGGAAGTACCTCAATAACCTATTAGATTGACTGGAATAATATTTTGTACAGACATCAAGACTTCTGTTCCCCAGAGGACTGATCATTCTCACAGTCACGATTCCCTGACCTTGTCTTTCAAAGCTAAAATAAAGGAAATATTCATGGTTTTGAGTGCAGTATTTTAACAGCTATTACATGGATTGCAGTACAGTTTTGTACAGGCATTCATGTTCCCCAGAGGATTAATTCTTCTTGCTTTCAAGACCTAGAGACTTTGCCTTTCAGGGTTTAATGTGTACAGTTTTGATTTAAATGTCCCACCAGCTATTGCATTGAGTGCCATGAATTAACATGCACTGGCTTCATGTTCCCCAGAGGGTTTATCATTAGGACTTTCATGATTTCCCTCAGGACCACAGTAGGTTAATCTTTACTGTTGTGAAATAAATGTGTCAGTAGTTATCGAATGAACTGCTGTGAAATTTGGTACAGATATTCAACCAATAAACCTTCAACTTAAATTTCTGTTGGTTCTTTTTGGCAAACATTAGCATGCTAACAAAAAGAAAAAAAGATTAAATGTATTTCATCCTATGTATGATGTATGATCTATGTACTTGCGGATGTCACCGTTTGAGCTGAGTAAATTGGACATGGCCACTGTAACGTCACACATTGGTTTGTGAAGCTGCAAGCTGAGCCGGGGCTTGTTGAAACCAGACGTAAAGAGCAGAAAAATTCAACTCATTGTTCTATTCAATATGACTTGAAACAAGAGATTGAGCACATCTCAATCTGTGTGGAAAGTGTTTGCAGAGATTATAAAATGAGGGCACAGGGCAGGTTTCCCATACTTTACACAGGCTTTATTAGACCTGGAATCCATGTCCTTCGTTTACATGGTGAACCCTTTGAGACCTGCTAGCTATGCTATTAACCCTGTCTTCATCGTGCTTATCATTTGTCTGACTTCCATTTTGAGTTTAAATGGCCCTCAGGGTGAATTCTTAGCTTCAGACGCTTTTAAACCCTGACAGAAATAAAATTACAAGGCCCTCCTGCATACTTTACTGCAGGAGGGCCTTGTAATTATTTTAGAGTAGTTTTAAAATTGAACACATCGATTGCTTCAACTCTAAAAACTGCCCTGTAAGATGTCACTATTTGCAATGTTGCAGCTCATTGTTTTTTTTAGATCAATCTCTGTTGATTGCCTACAGGTTATATAAAGCTTTTTATGAGACTCTTGCCTTTGTCCTCTCCTGCGCCCTGCTTTTCCAAATGAAACATAAGTGATATTGTTCTCAGCCGTGTTGCCCTTGCTATCTCTTCAAACAGAATCAGAGTGCTTTTATTCCTGGAAGCACACACACTTATATACACAGACACATGCATATACAGCTCCTCTGCAAAGCAGTGTTGTATAATAAGATAAATCTGCCTTTGAATCGAACCACCTGCGTCATGGAGAATATGAGGTGTTTGTCAGGATTGCGTGCATGCTGGAGACAAAATGGAAGCGGAAAAGGATCAGAAAAAGGCCTTCATGATTTTATATATATTTCCCATGTTGAACAGTGCAATAAAGCACATCATTTTTCTTGCCATCTGCACTCTGCATTAAAAAAAAAAAAAAAACCTCTTCCATTGTTGTCCACTCAGATGTAGGCGTCACAAAGTGTCCCTTAACAAAACCAGAGCAAAGTAATTATTCTTACTTGGTGCAAAGTTTGTTGCTCTTTAGCTATATGCAGCAGTGTCCAACTCAGGTGTGAAGTTACTACTGAAAAAGGCTCGTTTTGAGCAAGGAAAACCACTGGAACACTTTGCCACATTTTCATGGAAGTATCATGTTTGAAACAGCAATAAGTGGCTCTTTCCCTGCAAAATAATCTGATGCAGAGCAACAAATAATTTACACTCAGTAACATTACTGATTTATCAACATTAATGCATCCTCTCAAATGAGGACTTTCCTCTATTCTCTTTTTAGTACACCAGTAATGAAAATAGATGAGACATCTGAATTTGAAGATGTGAGGGTTTTGTGTTTTTTTTTTTTACAAAAAAAATTATCACTAGCTGCTGCAGCTGCACAATAACTCTTTCACCCTGCACTTTACTTGTGAGCCTGCTCACTTCTGATGATAAATCACACAACCAGCTGCCTGAAACAGACCCTCTGCTGCACGGCTATCATCCAAACTCACCGAACAGGTGGTCAAGAGGATCACAAACTATCACCGCCACCACTAATTTATCCTACCACTCTGTGGAGAGACTGGCCACCTGTAGCATCACATTACAAGGTCAAAGGGCACCAGATGGAACGTGGATCCTGCCATGTAAACGTGTATTTTTTTATTTTTTTTTCTCCTCAAGAGCAGATGCATTTCTTAACTCAGAGGACTGGTATGCGAGCGCTTACCCCAGAACTTAAACCTGATCCCAAAGTGTACAGTTCATGTAACATGATGCAAAAGGAACAGGACAATGTGTCATTATTTATATTTGTTTGCGAAAAAGTAAGTGGAGGGCCTTCGTGCACTGTCTGCTCTGTGTTTATATGACCAGTAATGAAGCATGCGTCGGCCGGTCCCTGCTGTTACCACCATGTCAGATACCACCCCTCAGTCATACGAGCTCATCTGGGAGTAGTTACCCCGGCTGTGATCTCTGGGGCACCATTATCAGCAAACCACAGCACACTTTGAGGCGGTCTGGAGCCCTCTTTGATGTGCAAAAGGAGAAAGTGAGACTCAAGCAATGATAAATTGTATCAGGTCTTCAGAGAATGTGCACTGATGTGATGAAGATGGCCTTCTCTTGCAGGTTTTGAAGGTTCTCATGTTGGCGAAGGATATTTTTTTGGGGGTGTTTTTTGCACATGTTGTGGTAAATTAATGGTTAGAGTTTCAGTAAGAAGACGCTGCTTTTGGAAAGGCGAGTAATGTATAAGGACCGCATGTGTGAGCAGTATTGTTTCTGATTTAACAGAATTAAAGGCAGCAGTTTAGTTGGTTATGATTTCAGATCAAGTGTCCCGTATAAAGTTTAGAAGGTGCTAAAGGCGAGAGAGTAAATCTTTTTTTGGCTTGGATTTAATTGAATTTCTGTTTGAGCCAAGCTCTGCACAGCATGGAAACAGTCCCCTGCATATAGGAGAGTAATTAAATAAAGATGTCACTTTCAGACCAGCATTTTTTGGCTTATTAGCTTTTGTAGAAACACAACTTGTTCTGCATGTTTTTGGCCACTTGGGGCAGTGTAAACAAGATGTAATCCCACACACATTATCATCTTTAAAATTGATATTGTTGAACTAATTTATAGGCTCATATCCAAATATTTAGCAGTTTTGTTTTGCTTTTTTCTTATATGGCCATTTGACTTTCAATTTTTAGATATCGATCCTCTTCATTGAAGAATATGTCAATTTATTTCAATTTAACCACTTTTTATAGCCTTTATCAAGATTTTTTTAAAGCACTCTAATCTGCAGTGGGGGTCTCGTTCCAATTGTTCTCCTGCTGCTCTCTTTGCACAGTAGCTGTACCCAAACGAACAACAGCTAATGTAAACATGTTTCTTCTAATTTTCCCTAAATCCTGTAGACAGAAAATAAAATAACCATAAACCACCAAGATGCCCAAGTCCAGTTATGAAACCTCTAATTTAGCGTGATTGACAAGTCGTTAGCCAGTTAACCTACCTGACTAATCCTCCCTTTTGGCTCTAATAATTACCATAATTTATAAGGTGAACTTGTTGTTTTTTAGATAAGAAACTGGCGATTGAACCCATAAAGTCATCAGATACATCTGGTGCGACATAAAAATGATTGTGAATCATGGCTGCTTCAGAGACATTTTAGATATTGAGACAGCTGAAGGTCAGAGTGGTTTACCAACCAGCTGTACTTTCTAATACAAACATGTGTTGTACGACTGAAACTCTCCCCTAACCTGCTACAGCCAATGGCTGCAAGTCCCTGAGCCTGGAGCAGCTGGAGGTTTCTTCCTGTTAAAAGGCAGTTTTTCCTTCCCACTGTCACCAAGTGCTTACTCTGAAAGGGTTTCCGCTATATTATTGTAGGCTGTTTACTTCACAGTATAAAGCATATTGAATCTTTAATTTAGTGTAAAAGACTGGGTTTCTTTAACATTGTTTGCATACTGACTCCTGATTATCTGTAATTTGCTGCTTATCATCAGAGCAAAATGCAAGACATTCACGCACAACTGTCCTTATTTTAATTTCTTTTGTTCCACAACAACAGACCTGCGGCATCTGCATCTGCTGCCCTTAGTACAATAGAAACACAAGTTCTCCTCTTGCTGCCATTAAAATATTGAAGTAAATTAACGTTGTAAAAAAATCTTTTCCCACTTTTAAGCTACTACTTTATCATTGATTCTTGGCAGATGAGCTACCACACCTAAGTAATCTGTTCATTAAAAATTGTTGTTGGTCTGTCAGTCAGTAAATTTCCATATGCCCCACTCATCGCTCCATAACATGCATGATGTTAGCTTTAGCCCTGATGACAGTATGCAGACTCACAGACTTGTGCGTGAAGTAACCCTTCATCATGTGTGTCATTTGAAATGGAGTAATCTTGGATCTGTCACACTGAAAACCTCCACAGCCTGTGGGTTTTTTAATGGTCTGGGTGATCATCATCTTGGTGTGTGTGGTTTGAACATTAGGGTTTTGGATGATTATAACCAAACCTGTTTTCTAGCTGATTTAACGTTGGCATATGCTTTTATGGAGGTGGAGAGTTATTCAGACTCTTACAAAGGATTTTCCACCATATTGTAATTAGTGTAGGGCTGGTCTAACTATAGAGTGACATTACACTCTTCATCATAACATCCACTTGGAGTTGCATATGTTACAGCTATTGTATCGCCACAACGGTTGTTAGCACTCCGATGGCTGCAACTCCCCGAGCCTGTAGCAGCTGAGGTTTCTTCCTGTTAAAAGGCAGTTTTTCCTTCCCACTGCCATTCCCAATTACTTTATGTAATTTAAGACCGTTTTTTATAAAGCAAACTATGAATCTGTTTAATGACTATGAATACAAATGATATGATTGCAACAAGCAAGGTTGTGTAACTGGTATAAATTATGGTTTAATTTTAGTGATATGCTTTTCCTTATTTTCTGTCATATGTGCACTGTTGTTGAAAGCTTGTATTAAACATGGCCAGACTATCAAATGATCAGGTCAGTGTCAGGGCAACACATCGCTGTGATTTCTTAAACTTTTTTGTGTCTTTTCTAACCTGTTTGCAGGTTTGAATTGTTAGGTTTGAGGCAATTTTCAGCAAAATTTGCCAAAAATCAGCTATTTGTTGGAAATCAAATCAAACCTTTTAAAGCTTTAAAGATGGAAGTAGCCTCTGCAATGGCACCTATTGGCTTAGGAAGTCTTACAGTTGAAACCTCAAGCTGAGTGTTTGATGTGATCAGGAAGGGGTGAGCTTGAATGACTTGTGATTGACATGTCTGCCAATGAGCCATTAGTTACTGAGCTCATAAAGTCGTCAGCAAAATGTGTAATAGGGTCACAGTGAAGGGAAGGGGAATGCTGCTTTCCATATTATATTATATTATATTATATTATATTATATTATATTATATTAATAAAAATAAAATTCCCCGCTCGCCCCTGTGTGCAGTCTATCCTTCAAGCTCGGGTCCTCTACCAGAGGCCTGGGAGCTTGAGGGT
The DNA here is from genome assembly GCA_015108175.1 of Pelvicachromis taeniatus. Lineage (NCBI taxonomy): Eukaryota > Metazoa > Chordata > Actinopteri > Cichliformes > Cichlidae > Pelvicachromis > Pelvicachromis taeniatus. The sequence goes on from VURO01011238.1 coordinate 28,844, forward strand.
CCTGCGCAGTATCATAGCTGTTCCTAGGACTGCGCTCTTCTG
>VURO01011238.1:38561-48755 GCA_015108175.1 Pelvicachromis taeniatus
ATTCGTGTGTGTGTGTGTGTGTGTGTGTGTGTGTGTGTGTGTGTGTGTGTGTGTGTGTGTGTGTGTGTGTGTGTGTGTGTGTGTGTGTGTGTGTGTGTGTGTGTTTTAATAGATGCCGCGGAGAGCTGCACTATGCCCATGTAAGCTCAGACTGCTGGGGAATTAAAGTCGGTCTAGAGCGTCTGCACTGGCACTCTCACATATAAACAGAAAATAGTAGAAATAAAGTTTGAATTCTGCTTTGAACGTCTGGAATCCGCTGCTTTAAGGCTTAAAGTTGGAGCTTTAAAAAATGATGTAACTTTAATTTTTGCAGTAAAAACATCATCTGTCGAGAGGTGCTGATTATTTACTCCATTGTTTTTGAATCTGCTGTCAAGATGTAAAGTTCTCGGCCACACAATTAATTTGTTTATTATAGGAAGACAATTTTTGGCTTTTTAAAGCATTTAGATGAGCTACAGTGAGCTTTAGATGAGTCAAAGCAGTTAGACCGCAACTTTTAAGGCCAGCCAGTACATCGACAGGATTCACTCCCTTATCGTTCTTATGAAGGAGGATGCTGCCCATAGAGGATCAAAGGATTTTTGTAATGGGCTCCAAACATGTTTGTTAATACTGAAGTTTTAAATGTTAAAATATTTTTGCCACTCTAAGATGGGAGTCTGTGGATATTGATTCACTTTTAGAGTTAGCCTAAAGTGGCCACTAGAGGAACTGCAGTCCTTAGCACTTATATGTTGGTTGCTGCTTGGTTACTACCCCCTGAGCCCCGGTCGTAACATATGGAGGCTTATCCGGGATTCCTTAAATGTTTAAGGAAACATTTAAACCTTCCTCATGGTCATTTATTACTCCAAAACATAACAGTCTTCAGGTTTAAAGTTGGTAACAGCTGTTATTTGAGCTAAAATCTGAGCTACATATATGTATATGAACAACTTTCTTACCTCTAAAAAGCAGCCATGTGCTTTCAGGGACTTCTAGAAACCATTTTATTTGGCTCTGAGGTCGACGGTCCTTACTTTACAACCCGTTATGTAACTTGTTTGTTTCATGTGACCTGAATTAGTTACACACGTGTTCCCTGCAGTTACATATAATTCACTCTCATTTAAGATTCATTAAAAGGGTTTGAATATGTGTGTTTGTGTTCTCATATTGGTCCTTTTAGTCTTTATTGCAAACAATTCCTATCAGCTGAACTAAGTTTCGACCTTCCCCACCCTCTGGCCTCCTCCTATTTTCTTCTAGGGTTATTTATAAAACCACAGTGCTGACGTGTGATCTGTGACTCTCACAGTGAGGCCTTTTGTGTGGCTGACTTGTCAAACATACATGCCACACGCATGACAGGCTGTTTGAATCGGTTATGCATGCCTTTCAAGTCCACGTGGCCTCCGGTCAGCCAGTCAGACGAGACGTCTCTCGCCTTAAAAACACACTTTATTTGTGCTGCTTATGCTATATTTTCAAATGTGATTCTCATGAAGTGTTAGCTCTTTCCTTCAGGATGTTTGTCTAAAATTAGTAGTCAGTTGCTTATCATGAGACCCACACTGATGTAAAAAGGTGTTTTTGTCATGTACTCACCCACCAGTCAGCTACATTTTCCATCAGAGCTGTTAGTTAAAAAAATATAAAGCAGACACTTGACACCTATTCCTGTTTATATTCACAGAAGGTATATTTTGGCAAAATATATTCATGACAAATATAAGTGGGGATTACATTTTGTCTGTTGCAGAGCACTGATACCAACAAACATGATCTTAACAAGTTTACTCGTCTCAAGCTGATGTGAGGGGGCTGGGCCACATGGAAACCCCCAAATACTTGATGTTGTATTGTAAATACGCTTATACTCCTTACTGGCTTATCTGTCCTGACAAGTCAAATGATAAAGAAGCAGCCACTTCCTGTCCGCTTTTTACTTAATTTATTGAATTTATTAATTTAATTGATTAATTAATAATTTTTTCCCTGTAATCCTTGTTGCATGTATAAAACCGGCTAAACATAATTGGGTTTAATACTATTAAATACCTTTTATTTATTCATTTATCCATCCGTTTTCTGCACAGATGCCCGGGAACACTGGATAACCAGATTATATCATCAAAATTTAATAAGCATAGTATAAAAATCAGATGATAGAGGTAAAAAAAAAGAGGAAATGTTTGATTTGATTTATGTTAACATGACTTGTTTGTTAGAATCTTTTTTTAAATAATTTTTTGCATGATGAGAAAAATATGAAACTCTACACATTTCAAACGGCCAGAGTGCTTGTGGCTTTCCTTAATGGACTTAAACAGAAAGGAGGATTGTGCAGAAGCAGAGCGTCTTCTTGGCAGCTCTACACTCACCCTGAGCTGAACACCTCGGAGCTCTGGTTATCTGTTTTAAGGCTTGTTCATAAAGAGATCTTTTTGGTTTTAAAGTTGTCTCACCCACTTGAAACCAACAAGAGATACAGTACATTATGTCAGAGTAATGTGCACAGCTTTGTAGTATTGCCGTGTATCATCCTGTAAAGTCAGAAAATAAAACACTGGTTCTTGATTTGGATTAGAAGGGATTATTCCCTCGCACGTTTTTGCGTCCTGCCGCTATCTTCTAAACAGAGGATGTATTGTTTTAATAATCCTGGCTGGTTTGTGACTTATCATTTCCTTTCCTTCTTTGTCCCTTTTCTTCTAAGGATGTGGAGAAGGAGAGAGAGTTGCGGACAGAGTTCAGCAGGGAGGAAATCTGGCAGAGGATCGAGCACTACAACTTGCTAACCAAAGACCACCTTAAAATGACGCTGGTGAGTGTTACGCACGCACGCACACGCGCACACACGCACACCATCAACCAGGGCCGTCTTAATGGTTCCACTATCCAGACTCATGCGGAGCTGTGCAGGCTCTAAATCTCAAACTTTGAGGTTCCTAATGTTGCCGTGTTACACCTCTGCCTCCCTCCTGCTCCCAGCATTCCTCACTGCTCACATCAGAGTGATGTGATGTTATTCCTGCTATTGTTCTCGCCCTGCAGTGTTTTCATTGGCAGCGTGACAGGTGTCTGAAGTTGACTACACTTTAACTCAGAGTGGAACTCAGTAGAAATGAGAGATGTCAGGTGAAACTGGGGTTTTCTTGCCGTTAAAGCACCACATGAAAGAATGCAGTTTTTAAAGGAGTAGCAGGTTACAGAGGATTTTTCCTGAGTCATGGAAAATCATCTATTTTCAGACAAGTTTTTAAGCTGACCGCACACTTAACAGATGGGAAACGGCACATCTAAAGGCTAGTAGATCCTAGTGTGACAGCCAGAGGGGAGCACAGGCACAATAAATGAGTCAGTCCGCTAGAAATCACATTTTAACTGGCCATTAAAAAGTGGACATTCATTCATACATTTGAATATACTAGTTTTTAGAATATAATAGACAAAAAAACTGCATAGACCCATAATATTCCGCTTATATTGGTCACTCATTCTCAAATCATCATGTATGTCATGAGATCAAATGCAATACTACTAAAGCATTACATAAAGATTAAAACAAAGTGTCTTCTAAGGCTAATCTATGTCATTATCCAGTTGATAATAAAGTCTGTTGGGAACTTGAGATACATCGTCATTGTTGTGCTTTAGTATAAACGAGATTTTAACAAACTCACCGATTAAGGAAATAATGGTGATACTTTCCAAACGTAATATTTTATACTGAAATTAATGAAAAGTCAAAGTGGGGGTATTCATGAGATGCTCATCGTCATACTTTTACTTTCACGGTCAGTTTGTTCCACAGTCATTATAATAACGTCTGTAAATCTGTTTCAGAGCTCACATTCAACTTTAATTTCCTTTTTTTGGTCAAAAAAGTCTAAATGTTTATTTTCATTTATATTTAAAAAAACTCAAAACTGAGAATATTTGTTATTTTTTTCAGGACAGTTTAGAGCAGATTGCACTGCATATTTGAAGTAATGAGTCGATGAATGGTAGTTTCACTATGAGAAGCCTGCATGTTTCTGTTGAAGCACACCACACCTTTTCTGTTGAATTCCCCCCTCATTCTTTCTGATTTGTCCCGTTTTTGTCTTTTTATCATTTCATCCTTTTTTCTTTCCATTTCATCTTTGACGTCTACTTGTTTTTTTTTACTTCTCTTCATACTTGGCTTCTTTGTCTACTCATGACCTTCACACACACTCTTCTCAGCCCCATATGGAGTAATGAGATTAAGATCCTCTTCCTCCATCTGGGGCCATCTGTCCTGCAGGTCACACTGGGCTTATTGGGTGAACTGGGCTCACATGGAGAGATCATGTGGCAGCTCCCATAGTGTCATGTAGCTCTGGCCATATTAAAACATTACCTCTGTCTCTGTCAGGGTGCGGGTGGTGTGTACACGGGTTTCATCAAGGTCCAGATGGATTTGCGGAGGCCTATGACGGTGCAGGGAAGTCAGAGGAGAGCTGGGGAGGCCTTCTATCTGCCCCAAGGAGTCACCAACACCCTCCACGTCAGCTCCAACACCACAGTCAAACAGGTGGCTAACACACACACAAACACACACACATGTGAATGCACTGCAGCCTGCTTAATAAGTTAATTATGATCTGATGACACACTGGTTGAAGTCAGGAGACAGACGAGGGCTACGTTTATTGATTTCACTCAGTTTTGTCTGTTCTTTAACCCTTTAAGTAACAAATTTCAACATTTTAACCAAAGCAACACAAAAATCGTGTAGAAGAGCTGTCAGAGTAATATCGACTGAGTGTTTTTCTTTCTTGCGTGTCTTCAGGTGATCGTCGGCCTGCTGAACAAATTCACAGTTGCAGACAATCCGGCTAAATATGCGCTGTACAAGAGATACCGGCGTGAGGAGCAGGGTAAGACTGGGTGTGAGGGACGGGGTTTCATGCCATTAGTGCCACGCTTGGTATCGTGTGTGTGTGGGCCTCACCCTCATGTTGGATGCCAGAGGCTCTCCCTACTATAACAGCTCACCAGGGATACCCACACATGCAGATATAAATACGGCGCACATCCACGCTGTGAATGAGCAGCTGTTACAAGCTGTTTGGTGTCACATGATGTCTTTCAGTGAGAAGACGGCTTATTAACCTCATGAATTGATTTAAAACTATAAACACAACCCGCAGTTGCTTGTTTGAAGCTTGTGAGTCATTTCAACTTAAACTTTTATAGATTTGGGGTGGGTTTTTTTGTGTTTTCTCCCCACTCTTCAAACATTCCTGTTCTGGTTTGCATTCATGACTGGAGACGTACAGTGAAACGCAGCTTGCTAATAAAAGACAGAGTCTAGACAGACGCCTGACAGCAGACACGTGAAGACTTAATGAACTCATCTGGTCTTTCAGGAGAAAATTTAAGTGTCTGAGATTTAACTGCGGTCTGGAAATGTGGAAACATCTTCGACTTTCTGTTTTCAACTTGAGAGAAGACGACTCACGCTGTGGTCAAGGAGAACGTGGATGTGTTTGAAAGAAGAGAAACATTTGAACCAAAGCTTGTAGAGACGCACAGGGTGCTGAAACGTGCCCTTTAATTGTTTTGCTTCTGCTCCCCTTTTCCATCTCTTACTCATCTAAAGGACGTTTCAACTAGAGATGGACCCATCCTATATCCAGTATCGGTATCAGGTATAATAGAATAGCTATAGCGTTTTGTTTTTTTAAAACTTGAGTATGAACTTATACAAAATGCAGCAAGACATTAAAAAACAATTTTATTGATTATAAAAGACTGTATTGGATTCATATTGGTATCGGCAGATATCCAAATTTATGATATCGGTATCGGACATAAAAAAGTGGTATCGTGCTGTAGTTTAAACTATGCTGGTTTTTTTGTTTTTTTTGTTTTTCTTTAGTTCTTCACTTTTATTTATTCAGTTAGAAGGCCTTAAAACACAGCAGACATCATAAAGGCTTCGCACCAGAGCTTATGAACATCAAGGATTTAGATTTTGTTTTTTTGTACTCCATAAAACTTTCTTAGACATCTTTTTACAGGGTTTGTTTAAAATAATCTGCTAAACCAATAAATGCAGGACAACATATGAATGTGCAGAATTTGTTAGGAAGAGACAAAAAAAATGTTACATTTGCCAAATATATCTAAATAATCCATGTTAGACAGAGTGCATGTTTTCATCGCACTCGAGTATTGCTTTGTCAGAAAAACTGTTTTTTGTTGTGTGTGCTGTGACAGTGATGCTGATCGGTCACCCCTTTGAGATTTTGTTAACTAGCTGCAAACCCTCACTGGTATGCCAGTGAGGGTTTTAACCCAAACTGCAATCTTTTCCTAACGCTAACTAAGTAGTTTTTAATACCTAAGTAAAACACAAAGGGTTCAAAACGAGAAGGAACCAGAGTCTTCTGGCTGTTAACCCAAGAAATAATGCCACCAGCACCCTCAAACCTCCTCACAAGGACTTTGCATGTTTGTTAAACATGACCATTATTTCTGGGGCCAGAGGGCTAAAGGACACCTTGCAGAAGGAACCTTACAAAGTGACATTGGGCTGAGAACACACTGATAAAGAAGGAGGTCTGTAAATGAATATATACGCTAGCCTGATATCCTAATTACACTGTAAGCCCTGAAAAAAAGGCTGCTGTCCTCAGATGCTAAGTCAGCAGACAAACCGATGGGTTTTCAGATTGAGGTCTGGAAATATGTGAACGTCAGAATAATCAAGCCTGTAGCACCTTGAACATCTTTTACAGATATAAATACGTTGCTGGCTTTAACAGAGTCTGTCCCTTACTGTCTGTTCCTGTAAACTGCCGCATGGTAATATGGCGCTCCCATCCTTTCATGCTCTGCCAAATCCGTTTATATGTGCACAGAGGAACAGCTGCCTGTGGTTTCATGCAGCATGCATACTGTACAGACTAATTAAATCTGTTTTGTGTGTGTGTGTGTGTGTGTGTCTGTGTGTGTTTGTTTTGCAGTTTATACATGCAAGTTGGCGGATGCTGAGAAGCCGTTGTTTCTTCGCCTGGTGGCGGGACCCGACCCAGACCTGCTCAGCTTTGTCCTGAAAGAACAGCAGACCGGAGAAGTCATGGTAACACAGATCATCACCACATTGTTCTGCTATTTTAATGTATTCTAATCTATTTTTAATCTTCTGTTTTGTTGATATTTTTTTCTCTCTGTAAGCCTTTCCAAAACGTAACGCTGCTGTGGCCCATTTCGAATTCTTAAAATCTTCTGCAGTCCAGCCATTAATCACAATTCTTTTGTGTTTACTTTGATTTTGATCTTCTGAGGATTTACTCATTGACGCTGACCTGCCATAAACAGTTGTATATCAAATATCTCCCAGCATTTGCTATTAACGACCTATAAGAGTTTATGATTTAAAAAATAAAATTCAGAAAATAAACAAGTAATTTTTTCAATCCCATGACTTAAATATTCAATGGCAATTTTTAAGCTGAAATGACAAAAACTGGAAAACGTAAAGAAAGCGACTGTAGATTAATTCTGTAGTACCTTTACAGCCCAGCAGGGGGCCACAGTCTTTGGCAATCACTACCCTAGTCTATTTTCTTTTTTTAACCACTCCTATTGTACTGTCAAGCATAATCCGTAGACATATACTTCATCAATTAAAAAGGAAAAAACAGAGAACTGAGAAAAATTTCTTGCTTGCTTTTCTCCTTAGTGGGATGCCTTTTCCATCCCCGAGCTGAAAAACTTCCTGCGGATCCTGGAAAAGGAGGAACGGGAGCAGGAGGACGCAGTAATTCGCCGCTATGAAACCTACCGGCAGAGACTGCAAGAAGCACTCCTGGAGTTCAGGGGGCCTTCTTAAGAGGATATAACCTCCTCAAAAAAGGACTACTGCCCCCTAGAGGGACGAAGGGGATGTTTTGTTTTGTTTTTCATTTTTAATCTCCTGGTGTACATTTTGGAGGGAGGGATGTGAACACAGAATCAGGAGAGAGGATCCAGCACCTGGAGGAAGGGATGATAAAGGATGACAAGAGGACAGAAAAAAAGAGACTGCAAATAAAAAAACAAACAGACTGAATTTTGGTTGCTGGATTCATGATTTCAAACTGCTTCCCGCTCGGCTCCGTCTGCCTGCAAACACCAAAGATTCACTCACTGTGCCATATCCGTTTATCCTCTCCACTCTTTGCCGTCCATCCCTCTCTTCTTCTACTCTCACTCTGTCCTGCTGTCACGTAATTTATGCAGTTTATCCTTTTTGTTTCCCTCACCTTTTTATCCTTTGAACTTGTGAAAGACTCAAGGCCATATGTTGAATTGTTTTTATTTAATTTGTTTGTTTTAAAGGTCTGTACATATTTTTTCTTAATTTATATGGGTGAAGCTTTTTATTGTTTTTCTTTTTAAAAACAAAGTCTTATTTTAGTTTTATTGTAGAGAGGCGGAGCGACAGTCTGCTTGTTGACACAGATGCTGAGAATAGTTTATTCAGACTTCAACAGGACACAGAAAATTCAAGCATCAGACCATGAAAGACCAATATTTAAACAAATGATCAGCTGGAAGTTCTGAAGAGGCCCAGAGGCTGCAGTTGCATATATGTGCTAATGGTTTGGGATAAATTCGAGAGGAACTCTAAATTCTGAAGTTGCATGGATGTTTATGGAGTCTGAGGTGTGCCAGGAAAAATTACAGATTTACTTTTTTAAATATTTGCAAGCTACACTTCATTTACTTAATTTTACAAACTGTTACTGGCTTTCTTTTTTTTAAATATCACCTTGATTCTATTGGCGGGATCATACAAACTTTTATGAAAATAACTGCACTTTTCTAGTGATTTTTTTCCACCACAAGGAAAATTTAAACTTGGACAAGCATCGTCTAAAAGGTGTTTATATATCATAAAATGGTGTTATTTAAACCACAGTAGTTGTCAAATGTAAAAGTAAATACAACTGCCAATAATAACAGCACTAATTACAAAAAATGGAAATAGATTGGAGTTCTTCGGGATTTATCAGCTTCAAAAACATGTCCAATCAAAAATATATGAATCTGAGAAGTGTTCTTATTTTATGTGTTATCCATTTATGTGGAGTTTCATTATCTGTTCATTTTTTTTGGGGGGGGCACATTTTAGGACTCCATAAAAGCCAGCCTGAGATTGTTTTCATGAAAGGAAGGAGAAATGAAAGGTGACGTGAAGGAAAACTGAGCATGAACTCTAGAGAGAACTCTAAAAGAACGGAGTCTTAACTGGGACTTAACAAAAAGTAGTTTAGTTTTGGTTGCAGCCTGTAAAAAAACAAAAGCACTGTTTGTTTTTTCATGCGGAGTGAAGATGACCTGGTGGGATTTGAAGCCTTTGTGTTTTTCCACCACCAGCAGAGTTTGTTGAAGCATGAGCTAAATAGACTGAAGTGAACTGCCTGAACTTTGACCCCTCATGTGGTCAGAGGAAGGAGTGTGGAGATTTGACAGGTTTCTGGAAGTTGACTGAGCGGTTCAGAGGAAGTAGAAAATAAACATTAGATGCAGGAAAGAGGAAAAAAAAACTAGGGGAAGATAAATGGCATGAGGAGCTAATACATGGGAGAAGACTTTCATACAAGCAGCGTGACTGTGACCTTGAGGACAGTGACGAGGGTTTCCTCCAAGCACAAGTCACTTTGATTAACTGCTTGTTCACTTTTTGCATTATGTGAGCTCTTCGAATCCATGAGTGCGAGAAAAGGAGGTCTGTGAGTGGTGATAGCTGCTGAGACCAGGGAGGAAAAACAGCGCCATTGTGTGCATTTCAACCCTTCTGTCGGCAGGCGTTCATTTAAAACACAACTTTTTGATACGCTTATCTTGAACTAAAATGTGTAGCCTTGACCTCATAAACCTCTCCTAAGGATAAAATAAAGAGTGGGACACAAATCAAGGCATACAGGATTGTAGTAAACATGTGGGTTGAAAGGCAGAAGAACTAAAGAAATGCGTCAGAGAGTGCAAAAGAAGCCCAAAGAGAAAAGGTTTTCTTAAGAAAAGGCCATATAAACCTTTGAGAGATATATATGCAATATTTTTTGTGGTGATGTAATTTATCATTTCAAAGTCAAAGAGGTTTTTCTTGTTTGCTTGGGATGTTCTTTTTTTTGGGGGGGGGGGGGGGGGGGGGTGTTATTTTTTTTTTTTTTTTTGTTGGAAAGT
>VURO01011239.1:2742-35047 GCA_015108175.1 Pelvicachromis taeniatus
TCCCTGAAAAACACAAACATGAACACATACTGAAAAAATGGCATAACGTTGTCATCTGGGTGGAGTCAGTGGACAAAGTATTTATAGCCAGGTGACTGTTTTACTCTTCACGATCACGGATTCTCATTGAAAATCACTTCACTGAATGGCTAATGGAAATCTGATTCTGCAGATCATTTTTTTCTGTAATGCATCACACGTCACATGTTCCTTTTTCTGTATTCAAACGCCCTTATTTTGGTCATCCAGACTCAAAGGAATCGTTCTTCTCTTAGGAGAGACCTTCGCGGAAGGAAACTGCTCGGATATTTTTTCCCCTGGGATCATGAGCTGGTTATTCCAAAGTGGATGGGAGTTCAGATGGATTGGATGAAGTGTTAAGCAGCTGATATAAATACACAGGAAATATTTTGGGGCTGGAAACAAGCATGCAGAAACATTTGCTTATCCATTAAATAAGTAGTCTGCTCATAAAATCTCCATCAAAACAAACAAACAAACAAACAAAAAAATTAAAATGAAAAAGAAACAAAATAAATTTTGATATTTTTTTTGTGTTTTTGTGTTATGTGTCGAGCATTCAAGAAACATCAAGTTTGCAAAAGGAAACAAATTAACGGTTAACGTGCACAATTTCCCACATGGTTTAACTTGTTTACCATATTTATTTATATCAGAGCATTTTGTTTGACAATGAATGTAATAAACAGGGTCATATCGCAACATGTCACACACTTTTACGGTAAATATCCACATAATCATAGACATCTAGCACAGGGGAACACACAAATAAAACAGCTGCCAGATCAAGCAGCAGGACTCCACATGCTGGGGACGGGGGGGGGGGCTTGTGAATCACACGATATGAATTAGCTGCACGTTCAAAGTCTTATCTGATCATAAGGGTAAGGACAACTGCTACTGCAGTGAATTGATCTATTTTGAAGAAGATTAGTTTGGATTAAAAAGTTGTAAAAGGGACCAGATGGTAGAGAAATTTTCCAGAAGTGACTGACCTCTGACAGGCTTGTAGGAGTTGTGTCAAAAACAAAAAACAAAAAGGGGTCATAAAGATGTACTTTCTTGTTTCGTCCTTGTTTAAGGTAGGCTAATGTTTAAGGTGTCATTTAAGGAATTACAGCCAGTTTTATGTATAGTCCCAAAATCTGTTAACCTGTTGGAAGCAATCATCAGAAGATGCCAGTTCAGGAACTATATTCAGGTAGGCTGGTGTTAGCACAATGTTAGCGCTATGCTAAATGCTGACTTTACCATCTAAAGGGTTAAGAATAAATCAAGATTCATCAGAGCAGGCAATGTTTTATTCCAGTCGTCTATTGGCCTGTGCATATTGCAGCCTCAGTTTCCTGTTCTCAAGCTGACAGGAGTGGCACACAGTGTGGTCTTCTGCTGTGTTTTAGCCCATCTGCTTCAAGGTTCAGCAACTTGTGCATTTTGTATGTTCTATATTGTGGTTGTAACAAGTGGCTATTTGAGTTCCTTTTGCCTTCCAATCAGCTCGAAGCAGTTTGGCTATTCTATTCTGATCTCACATCAACATCATTTTCATTCAGAAAACTGTTTTTTGTGCTGTTCTCTGTAAACCCAGGAGATGTTTTTGTGGGAATTTCTCCGTAGATCAACAGTTTCTGAAAAACTCACACCAGGAAGTCTGGCACCACATTCAAAGTCACTTAAATCACCTTTCTTCCTTATTCTGGTGCTTAATTTAAACTTCAGCAGGTTGTCTTAATGCTGCTTTGTGACTATCTGATTAGATGTTTGAGATAATGAGTAGCTGGACGCCTAATATTAGGTGTACCTAATAAAGTGGCTAAGAAGTGCAGCTTCACAAGTTTAAAGCAAAATTTAAGACTTTAACCTCTTCTTTGTGGCATTGCTGATGTAATATTTGACGACCTCTTTTTACTACTTATGTAAAACCTGCATGAGGTCATGAAGGATGATCTGTAATCATTCATCTGCTTGCTTTCCTGGTAGTCTGGCTGCTGGTCTATTCTTTGCATCATGTCCACTTTCCCACGCTGTCAAATAAGTGTTGACAACATCAACTTTGTGCCCGCCTTCTTCAAACAGTCAGCCTCCACTCTGCGTACTTTAAATCTTCCTGCTCATCTGTCATCCTCCCATCTTTTGCCTCACCTGTGTCACTCAGTGCTCCACCCAAGCATCCGTCTTTATGTTCACCACCACCAGCGTCAGGACTGTTTAGTTTAGTTTAGTTTGTCTACACACAGAGTGAAGACAAGGGGATGCGGTACACCTCACACTTGTGGGCAAACTACAGGAAAACAAGTTTTTTAGGACTTGTAGCAGCATATATGCTTCTAGTGATGCTATAATGCTATGACATTATTACTAAAAAGACTAAGATGGTTCAGAGCACGAGAAATGTTTGCAATTCTACCTATAGAGTAGTGTTATCTTATTAATAAGTTAATTTGCATGTTTAATGCTTGAGATCATTGTTCGGGTTTTTTTAAGATTCGCTGTTAAAATTTGTTTTCAGCTCTACTACATTTGTTCTGTGAGGATTCTGTCTCAGACCAGTTTGAGGATTCAAAGTATTTGTCTCATTCTATTCCATAATATTATGTCCCAGATACTTACATCAGATTACAGTAATAGTTAGTGTTGCTGGGTTACAGACCTCTAATCTGACTTGATGTGGCAAAAACTATGTGGATAACTAGCGAAACCACATCGTCAGCGGGAACACACAGACATCATTTTGGTTAAAACAAATGACGTCTGACCTTTCAGACCCTGCCCCTATGGTTGGCTGGTTTGCATGCACAGTAAAGCATGTCTGTATGTACACACATGGACACAGACACACACGTACTGCCAAGGATTGGCCTGCAATGTCAGTTTCATTGTCCAAGAAAAGCAAGCACTGCTGTTAAAACACAAGTCGGAAAAGTGTGTGTTTGTGTGTGTGAATGCCTCCGGTGTCATGAAAATCAATATGGCCGACACATGGCAGTGGGATGATTTCTTCCTTAAAGTGTGAAGACAAGATATGCAAGACTACATGTGACATGTATGGCATGTTTTTCTGTGTTATCACAATGACAAATACAGAAATGGTTCACTACACTTCCTCATCCAGTTAGGGCCATGGCATAAAGGTGTGTGTGTGTGGTCCTCGTCTAACATGTTCAACCACCAGCAGATGTTAGGGTGACCACTGCGGGGGTGGCATGCTATTTCCATTGCATGCAAGTGTGTGTGACCTGTACAAGGGGTGGTAGAGGTTGTTGTGACTGGAAGCCCAGCAGATAAAACAACACAGCTGAGACCACCACAGCCCTCACACTGACTCTTCTCTAACCCTCAACCAAGTCTCAACAACAAGATTAATACAAGCACACACACTGGGACACACAAGCTGTGTGCAGACTACTCGGCACCATGGGTAATTTTACGGTTTTACACGGATGAATATATTCAGTCTTTTCTGCCTCTCATTTGCTGTACGTGAAAAATGGATTGCAGAATGGAGAAAATGACAACATATTTCCGATACACTGGAATTTAAACACACATACACATTGACACACACACACACACAGTTGTTGTGTGGCTCAGCAACTAAAATTACCTGTGTGAGATAAGCAAGGGACTTTAACTACACTGAAAAGTGATAGAAGTGGAAAAGTGGTTGTGTGCTGTGTGCATTTATACTGCACAGTGCAGTTATTATCTGAACTTTATGCTCATAGTGTTCCGATAATAAACAGGGCATGCAAATGCTACTATAGGCCAAGCAGCGAAACACAAAACAACATGACCCCCACCTGTCTCTGTAGCCCGACTAAGTATTTCATTCATTCGCATGCCCTCCGCATGTTTGTGTGGGTTCTGGTTCTCTGGGTAATTCAGCTTCCTCCTACAGCCCGAAGACATAGAAACTAGGAAGTGAAGTTTCCAAATTACCCGGCAAGCATTTCTTCATTGAACACCAGCCAGCTGACCGTCTGTTCCTGACATTTAGTCTTGGCTAAAAAAAAAAAAGAGTTCTTAACTGAAAGTCATGCCAACATTAAAAATGCAGCCTCAATGTCTGCTGGATGTCCTCAGTGGAAAGTTTCTGTTCAAGAATTCAAACAAAATGAAACAAACAAAACATTCTAGCTTGTGAGAAGAGCAACAAACTCATGAGAAGCCCTCTGGCTTTAGGCGCATTTCTTAGCTCGACAGTGTGAAGACAGAGTTAGCTAACATCAGTACCAGTGAGCTGCGGGCTGTGACAATCCACAATAAATATTACCACACAGTACATGAGACACAATACTGTCAGATAAACTGTTAATACCGTATATCTTCTAGTAGTGGCCTGTCTCTTAATGATGCCCGTTTCTAATAAACGGCGGGTTTGAAAAATGCCACAACAAATAGACGCCGGTCTCCAATAGTAGCCGGTCTCCAATAGTAGCCGGTCTCCTTTAAGCACTGGTCTGTAATCTCCAATGACCCACCGCCTTTTCTGTACGCTACTACTCTTTTTGTACCATCTGGGCTACCGCCCTCCTGCAGTAAATCATACGGCAAATACCTTTTCGTGTCAAAAATGCTTTGTCATCGGATGCTATCGAGGAAGGAAGAAAGTCAAAACGTCCATTCCGTCTGAGAAGGGAATAAGAGCCGGTGTCCTTTAAACGCCGGGCCAGCCAGATAATTTTTTGAATAAACGCTGGGGCTACTATTGGAAGATATACAGTATATGCTGAGTGTCTCTTTACCTGATGTAAGAGGGACCACTGAGCTGTCAGAGCTGTTGTATTGCTGTCCTAGCGCCTTGACCCAGACACTGTACGCTGTGCCACACATCAGCCCTGACACCACACAGGAGGTATTTGTGCTCATACAGGAGGTGTAGTGGCCATTTCGGTTGTCAAAGGAGGCAACATAACCCAAAGCGAGGTCACTCTGCTGCCAGGACACAGTTGAAGTAAGTTGCCTGCATGACATGCTGGCTTGAACGTTGGTAGGTGGACACGGCTCTGAATGAAGGGAAAACAGTCACATTTAAATGCCGACACCAGAAACACAGAGACAAACCTGTGCATCACTTCTGATGGGGTGACAAACCTGTCACGAGGCGGTAGGGTGCAGAGCTCACGGTGTTGTTGCAAGCCAGGCTTTGTGTCATCACAGTGATGCTGTAGATGTGACTGCACTGGAGAGCAGTTAGGGAGCAGTGTCTGCTGGTGGTGTTACAGGTGACTGTCAAGTCACGGTCGCTCACAGCCTGAACGGAGTATGACACAGCACCTCTTGCTGTGTTCCACATCACCCGGGCAGTACTCAAGTTGTAGTGGATGGACACATTTGTGGGAACGCAGGGCTCTGGAGGGAGAATAAGTTAAAATGTCTGAACTGTGATATAAATGAGACAGTTTGGCTGAAATGAGCACCTGTGGTAAGGTATCCTGTCATCTGAGAACTGCTGTTACAAGTCTCTCCAACAGCCTTCACAGTGACGTTGTATTCCTCTCCACATCGCAGAGGTCTCGGCTGACAGCTGGTGTTGTTGGTGGTGCAGTAGGCAGTGTGTCCTGAAGAAGCTGTGAGCACAGTAATGTAGAGCACAGCTCCATCGCTGGGCCGCCACAATATGTTAGTAGAGCTGGCCCCACAGTCGTAAATCACTTTAATATTGCTTGGCTCGCAAGGTCCTGTGGGAGCAAGAGCAATATGACTTATGGTAACTCTTTACAACAAGGGACACAAAGACTGGGTTACTAAAGACAAGTGAGGAGCGAGTCAGGAACAAGCTGATAGTTAATAGGTTTTATCAGTAATTCCTTAATAGCTTCCCTGATAGTTTATACAAGATAATTATTCACTAAAGAGCTAAAGAAGTAGTCTTGAGATAATGGGTAACTACTGAGTAAGTACTAAGCATGATGCTCTACTTTACTTTTTTTTTTTTTGCCCGTCCCATTTGGCACTGTAACAATCAGAATTATTGTCTGAAAGCCAAGAAAAAAGATTTATTTTCCAAGTGGATTATTATTGGTCCACTTGATTGGTCTTAATGCAATTACAATGTTTACCACACTCAACCCGTCTGGAGCGCAGAATGGACAAACTGCACGAAATGTGTTGACAGAGACATTTCAGGGATTTTGAGGCTTAATTGTTAATCGCGTTAATCATAATGATGACGTTAACGCACTTCAGCTGCATTAACGTGTTAACGCTGAGTAACCCCTCACACGAATTAATCCTCGTTAACTCGATAACTTCTTCCTACTAAAAGGGAGTTTTTCCTTCCCACTGTTGCCAAAGTCCTCACTTATAGGGAATTGTTTGCTTCTTGTTGTTTTCTTTGTACAATTGTAGGGTCTTTACATCACAGTATAAAGGTTGTACCTTAAGGCAACTGTTGTTGTGATTTGAGGCTATATTAATAATACTGAAATGAAAATAATCCATTGATAATGAGGAACTTCATTATTTAGTAAGATGCTTCACTACTTGTGGCAACACAGAAAGAGTCACTAATATTGAATTTATCAATAATGAGTAGTTTTTGTCTGACTTTGGAGCTGATTCATGACACATTGATGCCACGTTGTGTAGAGTTTTTCATTACCTGATGTAAGAGGGACCGCTATGCTGTCAGAGCTGTTGTATTGACGTCCCAGGGCTTTGACCCAGACGCTGTACACTGTGCCACACATTAACCCTGAGACGACACAACTTGTATCCGTGTCTGTGCCAAGACAGAAAGTGTCGTGTCCACGCTGGCTGTTGAAGTAGGCAACATAACCTGCAGCGAGGTCACTCTGCTGCCAGGACACAGTTGCAGTGGGTTGCCCACAAGACACATTGGCTTGAATGTTTGTGGGTGGGCAGGGTTCTGAATAAAGGGAAAACACATGAAGTCATGAAAATGCACACATGTACACACGTCCCTTCCTTAATTGAAAACTAACCTGTCATGAGGAGAGAGGCATCAGAGATCTGACCATCACAGGCCTGGTTTTGTGCCTTCACAGTGATGCTGTAGGTCTGACTGCACTGTAAACCAGTCAGAACACAGTCGGTGTTTGTGGTGCTACAGGTGACACTCGGGCCCTGCTTTGTTACAGCTTGGACAGAGTATGAGCTGGCACCCCTCCCTGTGCTCCACTGCACCTGGGCAGTACTCACATTATAGTGAAAGCTGACATTCATAGGAACACAGGGCTCTGGTTGGAGGAAACATTATAAAAGTTAGAATTTTTAAAAGTGAAACAACTCCCTCAGTGTTAAAAGCTACTGTACACTTGCCTGTTGTGATGGTGGTCGGGGCACTGGCAGGACCAGGACAGCCGGGGTGCACTGCTTCCACAATAACAGAGTATTCCTGTCCACAAACCAGGCTGTTAAGACGACAGGATGTGCCCATCTCACTGCAATTGGAGCCGTGTCCATTAGCAGACGTGGCCTGGACCATGTATCCTGTGTTTGCTGCAGTATTACTCCAGGTGACCAGGGCTTTATAGGTAGTACAGTTTAGTTCAGCTGACACATTGGTAGGAGGGCATGGGCCTAGAAATGGAGAGGAGCACAACTTAGAAGCAGATATAGAAAATGATGGTAATGAAATTAAAGTGATAGTTTGAGATTTTGGAAAATAGTTCTCATCTTTAAACCACAGATTTATGTGCTATTTAATCCATATACAATCTGCAGAACTAAAATTTAGCATCATGGTTTAAAGACTGTCTCTTGCAGTAACACCTGCACTATGTGCCAGTCTGTGATGTTAGTAATAAACTAAATGAATGTGCTGCTGGCATTTAGCTTCAAATTAATCCAATAAAAATGTGTATCTTCTTATCTTAGTGTCAATAAGAAGTGACCAAATGTATTTCCCTAAATGTGACTGATTTCTGAAAGATGCACATAGTACCTGTGAGCTTCTCTATAGGAGTGCTCCACTCGCTCATACAAACATTCGTGTGTCCCATCACTGTGAAAGTGTAGAGTTGACCACAGCTGAGGTCCAGGAAGGAACAGCTGCTCTGGGTGGAGTCACAGGTGGAGTTCCCACCTGAGGTAGATGTAGCCTTAACAGTGTAATTCTGTTTTGTGTTGCCCTGGTTCCACTTTACTGTAATGACGCTGGAGCTGCAGTTTTGGTCAACAGTCGTGTTCTCAGGTTTACATGGAGCTAAAAGCGGTTGGACAGCAGGTTTATTCAACATATAGCAAATTATGTATTGGTAAATGTCTTGGATGTGATGAGTTGCACCCACCTGACTGAACCTTATAGTCAGAGCCAGCAATGACTTCGCAGTGAACAGATGAGGAGGTGACAACCACCTCGTAGACGTTTCCACACTGCAGATCACGGATGGAGCAGGAGTTATATGTTGAGTTACAGGAGGCTCTGTGGTCACCTGTGCTGCTGATAGCCCAGGCGGTGTAGTTATCTGTGCCCGGAGTCTGAGACCAGGTCACGTCCATTATGTTGGTGTTACAGTCCAACTCTGCCACAACATCTTCTGGTAGGCAGGGAGCTACAGAGGAACGTCAAATACATAATCACACTATACTGTACATACAACAGACAAGCTGCCAAGGTGATTTAGTCGGCTGAGCAATAAATAAAATGAAATGTTAAAAACGGAATTTTCTTGTATCTCCACCTTAATGTGTTCCCATAAACATGTGTAAAGAAAAAAAAGAATTACACTGTCAGGCTAGAGTCCTACTCATTTATCAGTGGGACGATTATCAGCTGATTTGAGCCATTTTCAGATTTTATATTGATCAGTAAATTAAAATTAAAGTAAAAGAAGAGATCAGAGAAACATTCAACAAATACGTTGCGAGAGTTTACGGTGTACATTTTGTCCACCAGAGGGCACTCTGTAGCATTCATGCTGGCAATAAGTGTTTGAAACGCCACAAACACAACCAGGTGATCCGAGCAGAGCATGAATGAGTAAATAAATAATTACACGTAACAAATGTTGGGGAAATCTATTTATGTTTAATTTTTTTTAAGGAAAAAAAATCATAATAATCGATTTTTATATCATTTTAATCAGTATTGGTCTCCCTAGCATCCATCACATGTCCTCCTTCACAACATCCATGAAGCTTCTCTGTGGTCTTCCTTTTTAGCTCCAGCCTGGCAGCTCCATACTTAACATCGCTGGTCAAATATATCCACTACCCCTCCTCTGCACATACCCAAACTATCTCAGCATTGCCGCTCTAACTTTGTCTCTCAACCTGAGCTGCTCTCTCTTCTATTATATTTCTAATCCTGTCCATCCTCCAACATCCCTCTTATAATGAAACCTCTTTTCTCCAGGCACTCTGCCCCCTGATCCTTACTCTCACTACAGATCACAGTTGGACTTCAAATATCACAGTCCATGCAGACCCTGCCTGACTTCATCCATCAATCTGTCCATCACCATTGCAAACAACAGGCTCAGAGCTGATCCCTGATGTAATCCCACGCCCACCGGTGTCTTACTGCCATACATTTCCTGCCCCACCATCACATACTCCAATGCCACTCCTGTCTTCCTCATAGAGGACCACAGTCCTCACTTTGTACCGTATCATATGCTTTTTCCAGATCTAAGCAAGTCTAAGACTTGCTTTTGTAGCACAAGTGTGTTTTATCTTACCAGAGTCAAAATAAATGTCAGTGTGTTTGCTGCTGTTGCAGCTTTCTGTGGAGGCCACCAGTGTCGCAGAGTAGGAGCGGCCACACTGAAGTTTCACAGCGCAGGAGGTGTCATTAGAGGAGCAGGATGCTGTGTGGCCGTGCTCCCCTGTCACCTGCACAGTGTAGAAACCTGCACTGCTGCTTTCATCCCACGAGAAATTCCCATTGTTTGTCCCACAGTCCACGCTGACTGTTAAGTTTGTGGGCTGACAGGGGGCTGAAAAAAAAGGAGAGCTGATGTGTTATGCATGTCCCACAAGAATGTTTGCTGCCGTTGCTATGGAAACACTCATTACCTGTACTTATTTCTATGGGTGGACTATAACTGCTGCGGCAGTTTCCATCCTGGGCCGCAATGCGGAAAGCATACCTTTGCCCACACAGCAGATTAGACAAAATATGGGAATAGTTAGAGGTGACGTTGGCTGAATGAGGGAGTGCGCTGCCCATCTGCTCATACTGTAAGATATAGATGGCTCCAGTCACCGGATCCCAGGTAAGGGACAGTGTGTTGGCATCACAGCTGACATGACCCGTCAAGTTAGTGGGTGGACACAAAGCTAGGATGATACAGGAAGTGAGCAAATCAAAATGGATTAATGTTTCAGTATTTTTGTTGTTACTTTTTGCTAAATCAACCTACAGACCCCAAAACACAGACCTGCTCCTTCCTGTTTTCTCTCACCTGTCCTGAGCTGCACTGTTGAGCTTGGCTTGCTCCAGCAGCCCCTGTCCACAGTGACAACAGTGAGAGCGTAGGTTTCCCCACAATGGAGGTCAGTGAAGTTGCATGAGTCTAAATACTTTGAGCTGCAGGTATGAGTGTGTCCATCATCTGCCATTGCAGTTGCTATGTACATATCAGCTCCCATTACAGGAAACCAAGAGACTGTGCTGTTGCCTTCACAAGCTGGAGACACGGTGATGTTACCAGGAGCGCAGCGGCCTGCAGACAGCATAAGAAAAATGGTTTCCTGTTGTCTTTCTGAAATGTAGGGAGAGCTCTCCTCATGGAGAATATATGACTTCAAGTACCTGCTGCAAAGCTGTAGGCTGCACTTGGGTTTCCTGTGCATGTCTGAGAGTAAGGTGTAACCGTAATGCTATAGGTGTCACCACAGTGGATGTCAAGGACTTGACAGCTGGTAGAGTTGGTGTGGCAGTGGTGTGTGTGTCCATCCTGTGCTGTTGCCGTCACTTTGTATCGTATAGCACCAGGGCTTCCCACCCACGTCACCAGGGCCGAATGATTCAAACAAAGCAGAGCAGCGCTCATGTTCTGTGGGGCGCACGTGACTTTGGAGAGAAAAGAAAAAAACATTCAACAAATAATCAGGTTACAAACAAAGTCTTAACTGACATTTTATGAGGTTCAGATGGGAATATGTCGACATTTAGGGAAAATACACACGAGAAGATTGATGTCATTGTCATGTTTTCCCTACATATTAAGAAAAAGTTAAAAGATGTAGAAACAAATGAAATATAAGTCACATTCACTTAGTGCTTTTTTAAGTTCTATCAAAACTAGAAACTAATAATAGATTGGGGGAAATTTGGTGTTGAGTATCTTGTTTAACAATAAGAGAGATGGCGGTCTAAGCATTGAGTTTACAACCGACTGACCCTTCAAAACCAGTTGCATTAGATAGCCGCCTCTTCCTGAGCCTGGTTCTGCTGGAAGTTTCTTCTTGTTAAAACAGAGTTTTTCATTTCCACTGTTACAAAGTACTTGCTACTAGGAGGTTTCTTGATAGTTAGTTTTCTCTTGAACACTGAATGGTTTTGACCTTGCAGTATAAAACACCTTGAAGCAGCTGTTGTTGTGATTTGGTGCTATATAAATAAACCTGAAATTAAAAAATGAATACTATACTGGGCAGATCTGAGGTCCGGTGGTGATTTGTTCTCATCTTACTCTCTGAAAGAAATAATTGTCTGTTATTTACCTGTTTCTAAGGATTCGTTGACACTTGGGCTGCTGTTGCACTGCGCCCCCTGAGCCTGGATTGTTACATTCAAATCCAAGCCACAGGGGAGATTTTCAAACATGCAGCTGGTATTTGTCGTGTGGCAGCCATCCTGAAACCCTTCTCCTTCTACCTGAGCGAGGAAGCTGAGGCTTCCCACAGGGTCAGTCCACCTGAACACCGCTGTGTTGGTGCCACAGGTATACTGCTTAGAGATGATAACTGGAGAACAGGGGGCTGGAAAAAGAGCAGTACATGGGTTTAGCAGGGGGATGAAGCAAGATCACATGTATGTGCCATTTGAAGCCAGCTCACCTGTGGTAATGATTGCTGTAGTTCCAGGCGCACTGTCGCACTCGTTGCCGAGTGCAGTCACTGTAGCCGTGTAGGTCTCACCACACTGAAGATCAGTCAGTGTGCATGAAGCTGTGGTTGAGCTGCACGACACTTTGTGCTTGTTTAAAGCGCTTGCGTCAACTGTGTAACCTGTAGCATGAGCCACCGGGGTCCATGACAGAAAAGAGGAATTGGTGCCACAGATCAGAGTGTTGTTCACGAAAGTGGGAGGACATGGAGCTGCGAAGGAGACAAAAAGAAACACGTTTAATAAATGTGTTCATTGATTGTAAAACATCTTTGTGTTTGCTATGTGCAGTTTCCCTACCTGTCATTATAACATGTTGGCTTGCTCCAGTGCTGTTACAGGTGACATCCTCAGCCATGACTGTGAGGTTGTAAACTTTCCCGCACTGCAGCTGTTTCAGCTCACAGGAATTTGTGTTAGTCCTGCAGGAAATGTAATCATGAGATGTGCCATCCTGAGCGATCACAGTGTGGGTCAGAGCTCCGGCAGATGCAATCCAGGACACCGTGGCCACGTCTGAGCCACAGTGCAGGACGCTGGTCACGTTAACTGCGTCACAAGGACCTGAAGGAACAACACATACAGTAAAGATACATAATGTGTCCCAAAGTCCAAAAATGATTTGGAAACTCATGAAATGCATAAATATATGTAAACAATACCTGTTGTGACAGTAGTTTGAATGGGAGCACTGGTGCAGCGGTTATTCTTGGATGCTACAGTGATGTTGTACTGAGTGGCGCACTGCAGGTCGAAAAAAGAGCAACTAAGATCTGATGAGGAGCACGTCTTAGAAGAGCCATCTGGGCCCATCACTTTAGCTGTGTAGTTGGAAGCACCGAGAGAGGAATTCCAGGAGACCAGCAGAGAGTTTGATCCGCAGTCCGTCACTGCTGCTACGCTCTGAGGGGAGCAGGGTGCTGGAAGGAGATGTGACACACTGTAAATCCAACTGCTCAAGTAGCATACATATATAAAAACTTATCTTAAACCATATTGTGTATTAAATGTAAGCCACTTAAGTATACAATTTTAGAGTACATATTACTATTGTCAGGTTTAATACAGGCTGAACCTGTCTATCGATTAACATTGCAGTGTCCAGAGTTGGCGTGTCAGAGAGTTTAAGGTTTTAAAGTAACAAATTATTGGTGCAAGCTAACATATCATGCATGCTTGCTTTATCAAAGCCTTTCTGTTTTTCTTCCTGCATGTATACAGTTTAGTTGTTTGGGTTTTGTTTGACTGAGCTCCAGCGTTAAGCAAAGCAGGGAATCATGAGTGAAGTGGGTTATTAACCATCATTGAGATAGCACATTTCCAGACTGGGATTCATAAAAAAGGAAAATGCCCTGAATTTTTAAGCTCAATCATCCAAAACTGCTAATCGTTCACCACGAGTTTTAAAGAAGACAAGAATAATGTGCTATAATTTTTGTTTAAATATGCACATTAATGACTAAGAGTATCAGGATAGGAGAAGTGCAGCACTGAGGGAATTATGTGAGCTGACCCAAAGTGAAAATTCCTTTATTGGAGATAATTTATCTGAGTTTCAGGAGTGGTACCAAACCTCCATCAGCATGTGAGGGTGTGAAATGTAAAATGCAGTACTAATTAACATTTACACGATAGTTGTGTTGATTGTTTTGTCACATAGTTGGTATAGAATTATTGGTTTTCCTTTCTTAAACAATGCTACTAAGTACTGAAATTCTAAAAAGAACAGATTTTTTTTAATTTATTTTTTTACTTTATCTTCTTAAAAAAACATTCAGGAAATCAGCAGCGTTAGCTTTCAGATAGACAAAATCATTTTTACAATCTTTACAATCACAGTCTTTGTTACCTGTCTGGACAATCTGTGAAGGGCTGTGTGGTCCGTTGCAGCTGCCAGAAGATGCTTTCACTGAGATATGAAACATCTGTCCACACTGAAGGCCACTCAGAACACAGCTGGTACCATTAGTGTGGCAGATGACTGAAGTTATATTTCCAGCTAATGGCACAGCACTGACACTGTATTTGAGGGATGCAGAAGATGAGATCCAGCTGACCGTTAAGTCATTGGTGCTGCAGGACAAGTCTGTACTGATGTTCCCTGGAGCGCATGGCACTAAGAAACAGAACATAGTGGGAGTTGAGCAAAAAGACTTTTCTCAGCTGAACTGTGTACTGAGTTAGATGACAAAAGCCATGACAATTGTAGCATATTAAAACCAAGGAAAATAAGTGATCTGGGATTGAGGAGAGGTTAAAAATTACTCAGTTTGATTGAAAACTGAAGAAGGAGGGGTGTGATGCATTGTTTAGCTTCAGTTTTCTATCTGTATTGCTAAAGTGTTTAAACCAGTAATGTGTGATGAGGCTGGAAAGAGGAAGGTCTTGTTAGGTCAAGTTTCTTTAAATGAATTTACAAATTCATCACTTCTATAAAATCACTGCTATAAAAAACGCGGAGATAATTAATCTGCATATATGACTGACAGGCTTCTCCTCTCCGGAGTAATTGCCAGTCAAAGTCAGTACCTTGGTCTTGCCTGAAGGGGGCACTGTAGTTGCTGACACAGGTGCCATCCATGGCAGTCACAAGAATTTCATATGCTTGGCCACAGAGCAGGTTACTCAGTGTGCAGTTGGGGCTGGAGCTGTTGCAGGTGACGGTCTGCCCATCACTTATGGCTTCCATTGCATAGCTCAGTGCATTCGGACTGGGGTCCCAGGACACGTAAGCAGCTCTAGTACTACAGATCAGCTGGCTGGACACATTAGTGGGAGCACATGGTTCTGGAGTTGGAATGAAATAACACATCAGTTACTCTTCCAGATCCCACAAATAACACCCCATTACTGACATCAGTGGTTTAGGTCAAGGTTGTGTTACCTGTGTTCACAGAAACAGTATGGCTCTTTTGAGATGCACACTTGCCATCAGCTCCTGCAACACCAACTGTGTAAACTTCCCCACAGTGGAGCCCAGTAAGGCAACAGGAGGTTTTATTGGTTGTGCACTTGGACCTGTGACCTTCGCTGCTCACAGCAACAGCAGTGTAGTATTTGGCACCATCACTGGCGAGCCATGACACAGGAATAGGGTGTGGACCACATGTGCGCGTGACAGTGACGTTGGTGGGAGGACACGGCACTGAAAGGAAACAAATAAGAAGCACAATTCGGAGGATTTATCTAGCACCTTGTGGGTCTATCTACATATATGATCATGATAAATCTGTAGGTCTCACATGTGTCCACCGTGACCTCTGTGCTCGGCAGGCTCTTGCATGTCCCAGTGATGGAAAAGACAGTCACTGCGTAGGAGCTTCCACACACCAGTCCTCCTGTACTGCACTGAGTCTCTGTGGAGTTACAGTACAGAGGCTGGCCCGTTCCTCTGGATATCGTGGTGGTGTAGTTCTCAGCAGTAGTGGAGCTGTTCCAGGAGACTGTCAGCTCACCAGTTGTGCAGTCCACATGGGCTCTTACTTCTTCAGGACCACATGGCACTGAAAGAAGACACAAGACATCATTTGCAACTCAAAATTGATAAAAACAGTATAACACTATGTGAGGGAGCTCCACTCACTTCCTAAGGATACAAGCAGTATAGTAATTGCTTCATATCAGATTTGAGATATTTTTTATTAAACATTTTTATTGAAGTTTCAATCCATTTTATTCAACTCATCTGGTTTATTTAGGATATTTTCATTCAGGTCTGTCCATTTTTAGTCTCTTTTTGTTATAATCATTTCTTCTGCAAGATCACGTATGGTGATGACGAACCTATTTAATTTAAAGCTGGAGTACCTGAGTCCATGGCGACCACATTTGAGGCTGACAAACAGTTTCCATCATTGTAAGTGACCGAGACGTTGTATTTCTTTCCACAAGGCAGAGGAGTTATTGTACAGCTGTTCACTGTGTTGCTGGTGCAGTTCTGCTGATCCCCGCTCTGATCTGCTATAGTTGCGGTGTAGAGGCCTGTGGACTGATGGTTTTCCCAGACTATCACAGCATGATTGGCATCGCAGTCTCTAAACGCATCGATGTTGGTTGGAGGACATGGTGCTGGAGAGCAGAAAGAAGATTCAGTTCACAGTAACTTAACAGATGTGAAGTGTCTTTGTCATAAATCTGTGCATGAAACTGAACCTAACAAATGAGGGTGGATCTCACAGAGACATTGTTGGAGACCAACCATTATATCATTTTTAAGACTAATACTGATGATCAGCTGATATTTATTTCTTTAGGAACACAAAATCTAAACAGATTATTTTTTAGAACTTTCTAAATGAACATTAAATTGCATTAATAAAGATTTCCTGATTTAGATCATAAGGTCATAAATTATAAATAATAAGTGAGCAGTGCAATCAGTTTCTACAGAGTCTAATTTCTATTAGTGACCACAAAGGTTGCCCCCTTCTTGCCATTAAGTGAATGCAAGTTTAAGGCACTTTTGCACTGGTTTAATTTTGCAGGGTATATAATATATAGTATATAGTCTATACATAGGTGACACAACACAACAGTGTTATCAATCTTCTGACCTACCTGTCATAAAAGAAACCTCTGTACTGGTAGTGCTGTTGCAAATGAAATCCGTGCCAAAAACACTGGCAGTGTAGCTCTGTCCACATCTCAGGCCATCAATCATACCAGTATTGTCCATTGACATGTAGCTGTATGAATTGCCGTTTGCATCTTGAGCGACAATGACGTAAAATATAACGCCGCTGCTCTCCATCCATTCGACTCTTGCAGTGCTTTGGCTGCAGTCCACTGATACTGTGACATTGTCTGGTGTGCAGGGAACTGAAAAGAGAGGAAGATGTTTGTGTCTCCTAATCTCTTCCACCTGGTTTAGCAGTATGACATCTCAGGAACTATGAAAATATCAAGCAGTGACTCAAAGAGTCAATTCATACCAGTCTGGGCAACCTCTCCCAAAACTTGGGGAGAGGTGCAGTTGTTATTGGAGGCAACAATCAACACGGTGAGGTGTTCGCCACATGGCACATTGGTAATTTCACAGCTGTTGGAGGAAGTTGTGCAGTTATAGCTTTCTTTAGTGTTTCCTTTGGCTTCTACAAAATAAGAAAGAGCTCCAGCAGCAGAGTCCCAGTTTATGACCAGCCTGTCAGGGGCACACTCAGCTGTCCTCCTTAAGTTAGTTGGGAGACAAGGAGCTAAAGGAAGAACATGGAGAAGCATTAAAAAAAATAAATCAACTACACCAGTTGTTAGCGCAGAAAACCACAAAATGTTTCTGTAATCACATTTTAGAAAAGTCACAACAAAGACTGTAAGAAAAACAGAACAAATCATACTCACAGGTTTGAACAGTCACAGGTTCAGTGGCGTCGGTGTTACACTCTAAGGTGACAGCATACACACTGTACGTGTAGTTTTGAGCGCACTCCGTATCGGTGAAGTAACACGTGTTATCTATTGTTTGACACTCTGTTGACTTGCCATTGCCATCCAGAGACGTTGCCACGTAATAGAGGGTGTTGTTTGTGGGCTGCCAGCTGAAGATGACTACATTGCTGTTGCAAGTGTGTGAGGTCTGAGGATTTGCTGGGGCACAAGAGACTGCAGGAATGAAATAATGCATTAAGGATGGGAGGAAAAGATATGTGCACCTCCACAGTGAGCCATGTATTCAGATTTCGCAGCATATGTTCCATCCTGACATTATAAAACAATTCTAGAGATGACACAATGAGTTATTTTGCATATTTACACAATGCGTTTTTTCCCCTTTTCATGGTAATTTCATGCCATAAACAACCTTTATCACGACCCTAACCTGTTCATTTGTCATTTAGTAATCGATACACAGAAAAGCTTAAATTGTGTAGACATGATAAAAGAAATATAGCTAATAAACATTAGCTTCTATGTATTTGCAAGTGAATGCATACATGGCTAGGCTCAATGATGGCCAAGGGTGTCGTTGGCCAACAAAGCCAGCAGTCAAGGCCCTGGAAGAGCTAAGTTCATACTTGTAGATTCATTAACATTTTTTTTAACCAACCATTGAAAAAGCTGATTAAATGTAAGTCCACATGTTGCACTGCTTTATAAAAGCCATTTATCCACAACAAAATCGCAAGAGATTAGTGACCAAAAAAAAGTGATTATTTTCCCTCAAGTGAAAAAGAAATGAATTAGAAATCAGTTTCTGTGCCACCTTAGTGTATGCAAGTTGGCTAAGAGAGTTCAAGAGAGATCAAAAACCTGAAAGTTAGACTCAATTTCATACACATTATATTTGGACATATTCAAATAATATATACACTCAGCAAAAAGAAATCAGGAAATCTAAAATAGATGCTTTTAATTAATGGTCAGTTAAATATTTTGCTGTATTTTACACCCAAATCACCTCAACAACTCCGGCCACTGTTCATCTGTAGTGAGCTTACTCAGACAGGAACATGACTCCCAAGCTGATCTGCAGCTGAGATTTTCCTTATTGTATCGCCCGTCAGTCCACTTTTAGCTCAACTGTCAGTGCTGGGTGAGAAACGTTCACGTCTATTTACTCTGGAGGAAGCTGAAAACTTTTGTCAAACTCCTGACCAATGACAGCTAAACTGAGTTGTTGAGGATATTGTGAATTTTTCTGTTGTTGTCGCTGCTGTTAGCCTCTGTTAGCTGCTGTTAGTCGGCGTTAGTGAAACATTTGTTGAAATGAATGCAGCTTTGCTGGAATCTTAGTGCATAAACTTTCATACAATGTGAGAAAGTAATCAAACTGTTTATCAATCGAGAAAGTGTAATTTTTAGGACACTTGAGCAGCTTCCAGAAACTGGTGCCTGCTCTAATGTATTTTTAATGGATTAATTCTAAGTTTATGAGAATGTATCAGTTTGTCAAGAAATGTAATTACATATTAATCTCTGCATATGTATCTTTGTTTGTATTAAATAACCTAAAGATTTCACCTTTAACATGAAGTAGTCTACCAAATTCCTTTTTTCAGTTACATTAAATTAATCATGTCATCAAAAGCAGCTTAAAGACTCGGTGTACATATTATATGCTTGTGTATCTCCTTCGCCTATTCATGTTTCAGACTGAGCCTATATATGACTTTTGAAAACTCCCTAACTTTAGTAGGCTGTAAAGAGCTTTTGAATAACTGGTGTTGGATGGCAGGTCTTATTAGATAACATGAACTTGTGAGTTGCTGCTCAGGGGCAACAAAGAGCAAAGGATACCATGGAAAGAACCCAAAAAGTCAGACCTAAGGGTGCAGTTTATTATGAAGAGATAACACTATGCAATTTAAAGAAAAATGAGAAGGTGTGAATATGCTTGAAAACATATACAGGTGACAGGCGATGAGCCTCAGAGAAGGCATATTTGTTTTCACAGCTGCTGCCCTCACCTGTTTCAAACATTGAAGATATGTTGGAGGTGCTGCTGCAGTTACCAGAGAGGGCTGTAACACGGACCTCATACTTCTCGCCGCATTTTAACGAGGAGATCTGGCAGCTAGTGGAAGCTGATGTGCAGTCAATAGAAGCACCGGATCCATCTACAGCTGTGGCTCTGTACAAGCTGGCTCCAAAGACCACATCCCAAGTTATTGTCACAATGCCACTGGAGCAGCTGTAGACCACTGAGACTGTCCTCACCGAATTAATAGCTGAATAAAGTTAAGAAACAAAATGAATAATGAATAATTTTAATAAATTTAAATATTCTTGGATTCCTGTTGGCATGTTATCCAGAACAGCTCAAAGCCAAACCAAATACTCTGACTGAGCTCATTCACAAATATCACCACGATGCAGGTAATAGTTTGTATATTTCCTCATCTATAAAAACAGGGAATGACTCTGGTAGTGAATACTTTTCTACGCTTTGTCTGATTCTGATGTCATATTTTTAAACAGGAGAAGAGAAGAGAAAAAGACAAATAATTGATGTTGCACAAATACTCACTAGAGGTAGTGTGTGCAACATTAGCAGCCTCTCCAGGCACCAAGAAGAAGTTGAATGATGATACTCCCACTGTGTAGGTGGAGCAGGGCTCCAGATTACTTATATCAAAGGATGTGGTGGTGGTGTTTCTAATGACTGGCATGTTGCTGGGGTTGTTATTGTCACTCACAGCCACTTGGTACAGCAGGACTTTATCCACTGAGCTCCAAGTCACTCGGGCTGTACTTCTTCCTGTTGCTACTACTTTCACAGAAGTGGGTGGCTGCACCACTTCCAACAGAAAATACAGGCGTTAATGAATGATTTAGAAGTGATTATGCATATTTCATGTGTACATGCATCCTCTGAAAAACCATCAAAACCAGCTGTTTGTATGCACTTACGCGTCGTTATTATCCTTGTGTTACTTAGGGCACTTCTTCCAGCACTGTTGGAGGCGTAAACTTTGCAGCTGTATGTTGTAAAGGTATTCAAACCATCAATTTTTCCACTTGAAACTGTGAAGGTCTTAGTGAAGTTCTGTGCAGGAGATTTAAAGAACTCTTCCACAATTATAGTATAGTTAACCGCCCCCATCACGCTGGTCCATTCAAACCTTATGGATGTACTTGACACAGCTTCAGAAAATGTGATCTGAGGTGCAGCAGGCACTGGGGGGATGTAGAAGAAGGTGTTCAGCATTATTGTATTTACTTTACTCTTCAAAGAAAATTGCTTTGTTTATTCAGCTGGTTCATGTGTCCCTACCTGTCATGGCTGTTTTGGTGTCTTTGCACACAAGATTCCAAAACACAAGGACCCTCAGGGTGATGTCATAGACATATCCAGGTCTTAACCCTTGTACCACCATCTCTGTTGAGGTTGGTGGCGGCATCACCACCAGTGGGGAAATAGTGGTGGAGTTCACAGCTCTGAAGTCTAATACATAAACTGAACCACTGCTGAAGGCGCTCCATACCACCTTAAAGGATGATGCTGAAGGAGATGTAACTGACAGAATATTACATCCTGAGAAAAGACAGAAAGATTATTTATTATGTTTCTTTGTGGCACAGAATAAAGCAGGTGCAAAGTGCTCAAAACAATACTTACATAGTTCTTTTTTACTCAGATTGAACACTTTGACGGATTTCTTACTACAAGCCTCATTCACACAAGTGTTTTTAAGCACTTTTAATCTGACATTCACAAGCTCAAAGTCCTATTGGAGGTCATTCAGGGTTCAGCATCTTGCCTAAGGATACTTTGACATGTAGGTTGGAAAAAATCGAATCACCAGCATTTCAAATATTAGACCATCTGCTGTATCATTTTTGGGGTTACCCCTAATAATGAAAGTAATAATAGACAATCAGCTATCAGCTATCATCCATCCATCCATCCATCCATCCATCCATCCATCCATCCATCCATCCATCCATCCATCCATCCATCCATCCATCCATCTTCTTCCACCTATCTGGGGTCAGGTTGTGGGGGCAGCAGCCCAAGCAGAGAAGCCCAGACCTCCCTCTCCCCACCCGGGGGAACACCAAGGCGTTCTCAGGCCAGCCAAGAGATATAATCTCTCCAGCGTGTCCTGGGTCTGCCCCGGGGCCCCCTTCCAGTGGAACATGTCTGGAACACCTCACCCAGGAGGCGCCCAGGAGGCATCCTTGTCAGATGCCCAAACCACCTCAACTCAATCATACTTTCAAATAACAAAAAAAACAAAAAACCAGGGCATGATCATTAAGAACGTCTTCTCAGATGGCACTCACAAATCACCAAAATAACCAAAGAACATGTCATAAGAAGTGATTCTGCTCTTTCTTTCTTTGTTTGCTGGCATAGTCAGTTTGATTTTGAAGGCATATTCTCAAGGAAAAATTCCATATATGTTATACGGAAAAAAAATTGTGGGTAAAACAACTCTAAAATATAAACATCCATAATTATATCAGCATTAACTACTTGCAAATGAAAAATGACAAAAGACCTACCTGCAGCCTTAACCTGGGGTATCTTAAAAAAAAAAGAAGAAAAAACTGTTTAGAAAGTACCTCAAAATACTGTAATTATCTGAAAATCTACATTGGCAATAAAAACAATCAAACTGCATAATTACCTGCATGATCGACAATATGGCAACAGAAGAATAAAGCAGCCACATCTTATTCATACTAAAGATCAGAATTACAGTATGTTACATCTGAGCAGTGCACAAAGAAGCTCCTGTGAGGTCTTTACAGGCAGCACACTGTAGATTAACCCCATGGGAACCAATCAGGAGATCCTAAATGAGGACAAGTGAAGCCCCTGGGCTACCTGTCATCATGATACAAAATACAGTAGTCAGTGCTGCTGGTGAAGCAGGGAAACTACCCTCCGTGTGGCAGAGAAAGTCAACGTTTTGTGTAGCATCATTTAAATGTAAAGCGATTCAAAATGGTGTAAAAATACGTCACGTGTAAATTGATGATCGAAAATAATATTTTGGCTCATTTGTAAAATGAAACACTAAATGTTTAGACTTCAAACATATTTTTAAAATATACAGTAGGTCCTACAGTAGGAACTCCATGTGACCAAAGTCAGTAAATCTTTACAGATTTTTATTTCATTTTTATATAAAGAAAGAAACAAACAGATTGAATATACACTGTATAAATAATCCATCTCTTTCTTTCTTTTTCTTTTTGGTGTGCTCAGTCCTCCTCAACATGGAGACAAGTGTATTAAACAAAACGTCTGGAGAGATGTTGTGTCAATCTCCAAGATGCTTTTTGCCAGATGAGGTTGTGTTTCACCTCCTGTCTTGTGGCAAAGGTGCTCTGTTTCATTCAAGTAATAGTCTCTATGTCATCTAAAAGTACAAGCCAACGTTTTCTTTAGAAACCTTTGTGTAAGTTTGGTGGCATGTTTAGGGTTTTCATCATGAGACGATACTTGTTTTCATCATTTAGCCGGTCCAGTCAACCTGTGGCCGCATATTCATGGTACCTGCTGTCACACTTCACTTCCATCTCTGTTCTTCTCTCCACACCCACAACAAACAGTTGTTTATTGTTGGTCATCCATCCATCAGAAACTCAGATTTCTATTGAAAAAAACTTGAACGTTGAAAGTTGAAAAAGAAAAAATTGAAACATGCCACTGTGTTGGTCAGTGCTGACAAGGCGGTTTTTATTATGCTGTTTTTGGTCTATTTCAAAGCAAAATTCCAAATTACAGGAAATATCCAAGCAGTTTTAATGTTCCCACATTGAAACATTAAAAATAAAACTTTAATAAAATTACTGCTGTCACAATTATCAGAAGGACACCTAAGATTATATTGTGTAATATTAGCTGGTTATCAGACTTGCTTATCATCAGTGCATCCCTACAGGGCTTTTCTGTTCATAATATGGAGGCGTAGTTTAGTCTATTGTGTTAAATAAATTCATGTGATAGCCTGTTGTGTGTTTTAGCGTAGGCTGGCATCTCTGTCTCCTTCCTTAGCGCCTGTGTTATCTTTTAGTGTAAAATCCCCGACTGTATGAATCCAAAGCCTCATGCTGAAATGTATCTGGTTTAGAGTCGGGTAGCTTTTGTTTACCACATGCGTGAGACATTCTTCAACACATGTGGCACAATTTCAGCCAAGTAACTGTTCTTGAAATTCCACCCTTCAGATTTATGGGCACCATTATTTGTTTCACGGGTAATGTGCTGAATCAGGATTGCTACAGTTTGGGAAACAGAGCATGTTTAGGAAGAAGAAACCGATTTCCTTAAGATAGAATACAACTTTTATTTTAATAATCAATATTGAATGGAGTACAGAGAGAGTTATTTCCCCACTGCTACATACACAACTTGGGCGGTTGCCCACAGCTGAGTGTGTTACATGGCGGTAAATTGGTTCGGGAACACATCCTCCAAACAAATAATAGTTTGTCTTTACCACCTAATACCTGCCCAGGGCTGGTGTGAGCACGGGTACAGCTGCAGAAACACATCAAGTGTCATGTTCCCGGGTGAATGACGCAGCATTTTGAGTTTTGGGATGTTTTAAGTTTCAACTCATGATTTGTTCTTTTGGATTTTGAGATGTGGTTTATGTTCTAGCTCTGTATCCAGTCCTTTCAATATAATATTGTTTCCCTGTGCATCTTGGTTTCCCTTTGTTTCCAGTCTGTGTTTGTCATTAGGATATGTAACCTTTATCTTTTGTGTTCCCTTTCTTTCTCCCCAGTCAGTCGTGTTTGTTTATCTCCTGTCCTTGTGCAAAGTTCACATCTTAGTATGTGAACTTTGTCACTGTTTGTTACTTCCTGCTTTGTTTTGATAGTCCCTTGTCCTGTGTGTTGTGTTTAGTTTTGCTTCGTTAGTCTGATCCATTTAAGATCACTGGCGTGTTTATATCATCTACGTCTCCCTCTGTTGCATTGTCTGTCATGCTGTGTGTGCGTTTGTTCTCCGCGCTCCTAGTTTGTCCTCATGTTGTTCCTGGCCTTTGTTGAATTAACTTTGTAAGCTCTGGGAACAAAGCTGTTGGGGAGTTTTAGACCTTGTCTTCCAAGTCCTGCAATTTGGGGCTCACTCTGCCTTGCCACACAGCGAGCCTTGACATCATGTTTTTTCATCACTTTGCATAGGCTGGTTATTACCTCAGCCAAGGTGATATTTTTGTAGTGTTTTTGTGTGTGCATGTTATAAATTTTAAATGAATTCTGATAAAACTTTGTAGAGATGTAGCATGGGATCGTGTTAACTATCCATATAAATTTGGCATGAATCCATCACGGTCTTCAAGATCAACTTAATGACTTCTTGATCAAAACCTGAGAAAAAGTCTTATAACTTAAAAACCATGGTGCTTACAAATGTGGTGTTTATTGTCAACATGTAGAAACCAGCGTATACAGATTTAAAATATCAAGCCACACTCCAACCTCTCCTTCAAGGTCAGTAGATGGATCTGGTCAAAGGTGCTGTATAGAGCTATTTAGATCTATGTTTTTTACTGCCGTTGTTTATATTGACGACATGCAGGCATATAAGGAATGATATATGGGAATTCAAAACATCACGTTACTTTGGACCTCGGACCTCTTCTTCAAGGTCAGTTAATGTCAAAATGTCTTTTATTTCTAAAACTGTTGTGAAATTCTCCTGCCTTTGTTCGTATTGGCAACTTTTAGGAAATGAGTCGCGTATATGGGTATTCTAAATATCACATTAGTTTGCATCCAGATATAATGTGATATTTGATCTGACCTCATTGGTACATTTCACATCTGCCGTTCTTTCAAGCTGACCCCCAAATATGTCACTTTACTGCACTAAAAATAAACAAAGTACATTTACCTTTGAAAATACAACACAGTTCTTCTTGTTTAGGATACAAATATTAACAGTCTTGATGTTAATATAGAAGAAAAAGTACCGAGGTATTAGATTTCCAATTCTCACATGTTTGTGTCTTTTACAGTGTGCAAAAATATTTATAGTGAAAATATAAAGTCCAAGCTACAAGTTTAAAACAGAAAGAGTTTTTAGTCAACAAAAGAAGGTGTGACTCCTGGGGTGGCTGCAGAAAGACATCTACAGTTTGTAGATTACCACTGGAGATCTGTTTATGTGATTATAATGTCAGTTGGTCAGTCCACCATTGCTCTAGTTGTGTTTCTATACTTCTCTTGCTTTCCATGATTGGAGTCTGTGCTTTCTTGTCTTTCCAACACAATGCTTTAACTGTGTTTTGATGTTCATTGCTTCAATTTAAAAGATGCTGATGTAGAGAAGGAGTGGGAAATCGGGAGGATAAGAGGTGGTATTAGATGTAATAAAAGTTGTTCTTATCCAAATTTGTAAGCGTTTGTGTTACAGTGAAAACTGACATTCTCCCTTCATGCTTAGTGTGATTTCATATCGTCCCAGCAGGATCTTTAGTCAGCAGTCACAGTGTAACCACAGACAGACATAGTTATACAACTTTAAAGTAAGATCTTAGTGTAAGATCTCTTTCAGGATGTCACCTTGATCGTTTTCAGTTAAATGTTGGGTGTAATTTAAATTCAATTTCAGTTTTATTCATAACAAATCACAACAACAGTCACTTTTGAGGTGCTTTATATTGTGAGGTAAAGACCCTACAAAAGCCCAACAATCAGACAAATCAAACAAATTATTTAAATACTGACAGATGGACTTTACACAGCGTTGTGATTCAAAAATGCGCTTTATTTTTTTTTTCATCTGTCGTCTGGGAGAAAACAAACCCAATGAAAGCAAATGTGACATTCAATATTTCTCTGGCAAGATGATCAGATGAGTCATCCACAGACTCCACAAGACGGAGGATCCCTGCTGCCCCACGTTCAAGCTTCACACTCAGGAAACATCCAACTGAAGACATACGGAGGTCGTCTACTTGGAGAAGTCCTAATATATTATTTTAAAATTAGCTTTCCTTTTGAATGATTACTGCCACGACACTTTTAAGTCGGGGTCTCAACGTAAAGTTTCAAGCTCTGTTTCTTTTCCATATTCACTCGTCATTATTTCTTCACAGTGTTACTTTTAACTGAAACAGGAAGTGTAGTTAAACATGCGTCGCAGAGCTGACAGTAAAACACTTATTATAAAAAGCAACATTTTAAATTATTGCTTATAGTAAATGCCCACATTCATTTTTTCTCTCCATTTTTCAAGTTTGTTTAGCTTTTGATTTTAATATTTATTTTTTAAGTTTATTTGTTAACAGATATTTGTTTTATTAGATATCAGTTATTATCAGACTCGGGTCATCGGGTTATACCGAGTCATCACAGTTATCGCTGGTGTAAACATCGTCCTCTGTCCTTTTTGCTGTGTTGTTGGTTGGGCTCTTCACTTCACACTAGGAGAAAAAGGTGGGAGAAGTTAATCTTAGTAAAAACAAGAATCCTTTGTGAAACAGACTCTAGAAATCACACTACAGCTATAGTTTACAGAGTCTGAGGCTATTTTACAGCTACTCGTAACAGACACAATAACATGGCCGTGTCATCATCTCCAGGTTTCCAAGATGTGATGTGAACAAAGTTGAATGAGAAACAACCAACTCACCACAGTTAATTCACACTTCGTCTCGCACGAGAAATTACTGAGGATAAAAAGAGATGGTATCAAAACATAAGAAGAATAATAAGATATACTCGTGAATGCATGCAGAAGCTATAGCCAGCAGTTGACAAATCTGAATGAGTCTTTGTTATAAATCTCTCTGTTTCTGTACGTTTGTTGCTTTGTCTGCAACCTCGTCCTAGACCATCAGAGCAACCAAACTTGGCACACAGTCACATGATCCCGAAGGGTCTTTTCTATATCAGATATTGCCTAGCAAACAACTAGCAATTGTATTTCTTTACTATTATTCATTTATTTTTTTTATATAGAAATTAATATAATGACACTCATACATTGTAAATGTCTTACCACTGTAAAAGTATGTGTAAACTATTGCACATTTTATTCTGACCACACTATACCCTTCATAGCACTTGCACTATGCTTATTAATCTTTTTTCTTCCTCTAGATGTCACGGCTGTGGCAGCAGACATGTGGAGATATGAGTGACCGAAAGACCCAAAAGCAGGCACTGGCTTTGATGAGACTGAGATTTATTACCAAAATGGTGAGAAAACAGACTGAGAGGGGATGGGATGGACAGAAACTAAGATAAACCTAAACTGAGAAAAACAAACTAAACAAACCTGACACATGTCATGTTTGTGACCATGATAACGACAGGGTAACACGCAGAGGAAAACACAGACGGACCAGTAACAAGCAGAAGAAAACATGGGGCTTAAATACACATAGGAGCAATCAGGGAAACACGGCTGGGAGAAATCAGAGCTGACGAGACAAAGGGAAGCAATTCCAGACACACTGGACAGGGACTACCGAAGGAAAACAGGAAATACAACAGGTATGCACAGACACGAGCTTAACACTAAGAGATCAGACATGGCAACAGGAAGGGAACACAGAGACGTGGGACCAGGACGGGCACATAGAAGGAGCTCAAAATACAAAACCTGAGAAGTATAAATACTAGAACAGCAACCAAAATATTAACAGTGACAACCCTGAATATTAAATAATCAAGAAACACAAACGAAACAGCTACAAAACACTGGGTCACCGGCCCAGGACCAAGATTTATTTTAGGGAGCCCACCAATTAAGAATTTCATAGTTCAGTGTAACCATTGTTTGTGGCATTTTTTTTTAAATTTTTTTTTACCATTTGTGCACCTATAAAACCTTCTGAAAATAACAATTTTAGATTATGATAGCTGAAAGTTGAATTATTCAGGGGCTCAACCAGTTCAAACAGCTGGCATTTTAACAACACTCACCAACCCTATTTTTTGTTTTAACTTTTCTCAGTGTGATTAAATAAATATGCTTTTGCAAAAAGCATAAACAGCCCAAACAATCCTGTAGCATGGGCTAACAGTTACCACAAGAGGAACCTGCTAGCCTGCATCTATCTACAGGTAGCAAAATGGAAATAGTTTTTTATGGATGAGTTTTTAAACAGTCATATTCAGAAGTAACACCTCATGAATCAAATATATGAATATATAAACAAAGTTTTAAGTCACTTAGTTGGATTCTACCTAAGGATGGAGCCAGTAGATGTTTCTCACTTTTTTCTGTCTTTACACTAAACTGTGAGACTTCTGGCTTTAGCTCATGAAATTCTTTATCTATCTGAGTGGTAGAAATGAAACTCTCTAAAACAAAGTAAAAAGATATAATCAGTGTGTAACTATCGTTGTTTTAAGAATACGATGATACGTACCCATGCCAGCGTTACTTCCAGGGCAGGGAACTAAGGATATATCAAAAGTGTAAAAGCAGCTGTCAGAATGGACTCGTTATACAAATTTAAATATCAGAGTACATACGCTCTGTGTATTTTTGTTCCCACCTGAGTACGTCCTGGGCTGGCAGAAGGTGACTTTGCTCCCGTAGTTTTCCACAGGTGCTGCCACTACTGTGTAGACATCCCCACACGTTTCCTCCTGGATGTCACAGTACATGCTGCCTGCTGCTGCCATACAGGTGTAGTTTGCACCGGTGCCGTACAGCTCCACTGTGTGGTTATAGATCTGAGGGCCGAGCGAACGCCAATAAACCCTCAGGGTGTTGTTCGTCCTGCGATAGAGCTTGACGCCCGTTGGACAGCAGGCACCTGTAAAAGAGTAAGTGTTGAGTGGAACTTTTGTAAAAAAAAAATAAAAATTTTTAACAGTGTGAAGATTTCTGCATTTTCCCATCATTGGATGTAAAAGATATTACAAATGTGTTTGTATTTATTTGATCCTCACTGGAAGAGAATCCACGATATTTGCACTCTGACTTCTGTCCTGTGCTGCTGATTGCTTCCAGGTTGACGCTGTAATTGGTTCCACAGGTGATGCACCCCATCAGGCAGTGGGTGTCTAGAGTGTGGCATTTGGCAAACCCGCGTGGTGATG
Source organism: Pelvicachromis taeniatus (assembly GCA_015108175.1). Taxonomy (NCBI): domain Eukaryota; kingdom Metazoa; phylum Chordata; class Actinopteri; order Cichliformes; family Cichlidae; genus Pelvicachromis; species Pelvicachromis taeniatus. The sequence goes on from VURO01011239.1 coordinate 32,252, forward strand.
TCAGGGAGGTAATGTATGAGCGAGCGCCAGTGCTAGGTGACCAGGTCACATTGGTCATAGCTTGAGTGACCTGGGTCACGTTCACAGACATGGGGCAGCAAGGGCCTTAATGGGAAGAATACAGAACAGATATCAGTATGGGAGTATTTTTAGATTCCTACTTGTCATGCTTCGGATGCATAATTAAGATATTAGTATTTTCTGTATAAACTTTGGAACTAACTAATTTCATTTAATGAATGACAAAAGCTTTTGGAAGATGTCTTCTGTACCATTGATAACCTTAAAAATAGAGATCAGCTTTAGCTGGATGTAACTTTAGCATATAGCACAAATTAAAGTTGCTGATTGGTGGACCAATTGTACATTTTGTTGTGCGGTTTAACAGCGTAATCAATCGCACTGTCATACCTGTTTCCAAAGTTTTACTGAATCCTGGCAGACTTTTCCCCACAGCTGTTGTGGCCACTGCTGTAACCTCATAGACCGAACCACAGGGAAGCTGCGTGAGCACACAGGAGCTGTTTGTCGACTGGCAGCTTTGTCTGTCATAGCGTCCAGTGGCAGTGATGGTATAATTCGTGTTGGGGGTGTTGGGTGTGGTGAAGAGGATTCTGTATGTGGAACTGTTGGTCTGAGTCATATTCAGGATCTCTGGAGTGCAGGGAGCTGCAGCAAGACACACAGAAATCAGAGGTTGCACTTCAAAAATACAGCGATACAGAGTGAAACATTACTGCAAAGGAAGAACTTGAAAGTTTGGAAAATATACTGATTCATACTTGTAATTCTGCTCACATTTGTAAAGAAAGTGTGAAGCAGCTGGATATGCCAGTAGCTTAACTAAATAAAAACCCAAACAATAGGAAGAAAACTAGCCTCCCAGCACTGTTAACATGCTATAGCTTGTTTGTTAAATCCGTATAAGTCATCAACACTGATAAGCTATCAGACTGTATGTGTTTATATTAAATTATATTACATTTTTATTTTTTACTGTGTGTGTGTGTGTGTGTGTGTGTTTTTCATAAAAACCAGTCACTCTTCAGTGTTTAAATTACCCGTCTCATGTGTTTGAGGCTTGCAGGTGCGGTTGCATCCTCGTAAATCGCTGCAAGGTGTCACGGTCACAGAATACGCAGTATTACAACTCAAATCTGAGAGCGCGCACAACGGCGCTGTGTCATTGCAGTGGATGACGTCTTTAGTCTGTGCTGCTGTCGTCTCATACACTTCAACTCCTTTGACTGGTGTCCACATGATTTCCAGGGTCTCCGTAGAAACCAGCTTTATTGTAACATCCTGTGGGCAACAAGGGACTGAGGAGGAGGCGGAGAGGAGAAACTAATTAAAAAGAATCAAAAAATCTGGCAAATAACCACGCACAGCGAACTGTAAGTTTCTCTCAGTCTGATCATAAACCTGCAGTAGCTTTAAAGTTGGGTTATATATTTTGTCTTATAGCAAACAGGCTCATTGAGCAGAAAAGGTCACAGCTGTAACTTCAGACATGATGGCTGAGCTCCATATGCCCTAGAAAGCTTATCAGTATTTCAGTGTTGTGAAAAAGATCGCACACCTATAATTTATACAGTTGGAATTCAGGCTCAATCATGAAAATGATTTTTTTCTTAAACAATAGCACCATAGCGGTTACTTCAGGGAAGTTCAGATGAACTGTTGATGACCTTACATTTTATTTAGTTCTTACTTTTGAAATGAGGGCAAAAAAACCCCCATAAAAAACAAGCATAAACAAAAGCACTGGCCTGATCCTATAGGATAGACTGCATTAATGGTGGTGGTGCTTTCTGTGTGAAGGTCGTACTGGTGGTGTAGTTGCGGACATGTCCAAAAGGGCTGGAGCCGGCCTGGTTGTAGGGAAACACGGTGGTGAGGTAGGTGTAGCCACACATGCAGGAAAATGGGCAGGCAGTTACACTGGTGTTACAGAACGTCTCCATTCCATCATCCCGCTTTATGAACGCCATGTAGTACTCCACCAGTGGCACTCCGTCCCACATCACGGAGCAGTTACCCGCTCTGGGCTCCTCCACCCAGATGTTCTCTGGTGGGCATGGGTCTGTCAGAGAGAGACAACGGACCTCAGGCAACAGTAACAGACTTCACATGTGAAAGAACCCACGTGATAATTTGTCAAATATGCGTATTGGTTTTCATTAGGAGAGCTTAATGATCTGATTACATCTGTAAAAAGCTTGTGACTAGCTTAGACTGAAATGACTGAAAATAGGTAAACAAATGCAAGACTATTCTTTTTTTCACTAAATTCACAAAGATTTAGTAGTACAGGTCACCAGATCACAGCCTGTACACCAAATCTGGAGTTCACAACAGAAATTATTGTGTTTTTATTTGTCACAAAAAAGTTCCAGTTACAATTAGGGCTGGGGCAACGCGTCGACTTATGTCGACGTAAAAAATTTGCGTCGATGTGTCGTCACTTTCAAAAAAACACATGGCGGCAGCGAGTAGCGGTAACATGTCGACTTAAACCACGCCCACCGAACACGCAGTTCTACAGTATGGGGATATTTTAACCGAAAAGGAAGTGATTCAGTCGTTTGCCGGCTTTGTAAGGTGGAAATGGCCTATCATAAAACGACCGTAAGTTTTCAACTTTTTTACTAACGCTGGTTTTTACCCTTTAGTTCATCCAGACACCCCCCACGTAGACATACACTCACTCATAGACAGAGATAAACGCCCAACCTCCGTAAATACAAAACTAATTTAAGCTACTTAGCAGTAACATATATCATTAGATTTATCGAT